>CAHIKZ030000519.1:12500-207500 GCA_903632075.3 Acanthosepion pharaonis | reverse complement strand
TTTGAAAGAAAAAAGTTATTTTAGATTCACCATATATATATATATAACATAAGGATGCTGGGAAAATTAAATAAAAATTAAATCTTCCTTGTCTACTGTATTTAATGAAAGTTGTTTAAATGAAAGGTTGCTAACCAGATATATATATATATAATTTTTCATTTCACCTTTTGAAGTCTGAAGATCCAGAGAAAAATAAAATTCTTTGGTGAAATAAACTATTATTATAAAATGGAACCTTAAAGTGATCTGTTTTTCTTTAAATTAAACAATGAATTAACATTGAGCTCTCAAATTTCATCCACCTTGGGATTATTCATATGGATTACCAAGATTTTTGTTATTTATATATATATATATATATATATATATATATATATATATATATATATATATATATATATATATATATTTGGTTAGCAACCTTTCATTTAAAACAACATTAAATACAGTAGACAAGGAAGATTTAATTAATTTTTTATTTAATTTTCCCAGCATCCTTATGTTTTTCTGTCTTGTAGGAGTAAATACAGAAATTCTCCATAGTTTTTTCATTGTCCTAAGCACTTTTGGTTACTTCTTTAGTCATCTTCAAGGGAGTTTTGTTTTTTGGTGCTGTTAGTTTTTCCCCATGTCTTTGTTGTATTTTATTTTTGTGTTTTCAATAGGAACTTTTATTCTAATCCTTAGCATGTTGAACATGGCTAGAATTCATGGGAACATCTTTCTGTTTTTAAAAGACTTTTAACACTTTATTTCCATGTTAAATAAAGTGAGGTTGATATTTGGAGAGAGATGTTTGATATAGAGGGCCTCTATAGTAGCAACATGTTTCTGATAAAGTAACTTATATAGTGTTTTTGACCAGAATTTTTCTTAAGGTTTCTTGAAAATTGTGGGTTGATAGATGTTTTTTTTTATAGTACTTTGATCTGATAAGTGACATGTGAGATGTCTACTCAAGGAGGTGGTAGTATGTGCAATATAGTTAACTGATTTATGGCAAGAAACGGTCTTGTACTGGTCAGTAAAATTGATACACTATTGATACACTATAATGGTCATCAGGAGGAGGCATGGTGGAGTAATGGATAGTGGGTCAAATTGAGGGATCAGAGAGCCGAGTTTGAAATTCAGTCGAATCCGTTATATTCACTTACATGCTAATGCCCTAATACTCTTCTTCTCCCCTCAGCTATGGGTAAATAGCAGGACAGACTGGGTTCTATAGCCCTGGATGGCAACTGGTCTAAGAGAAAGACAACTCTGAATTCAAAACCTGCGTAGTGCACCAGGTCTCTCTATTCAGCCCTTCATAAAGAGTGGTTTGTTCTGCAGAGAGCCTTCACCATGATAATCATATGTGCTGGTGTCTGGGCTTTTGGTTCCTAGGAACTGAGCTACTTGACCCTCATATGGGAGAGTTCACAATATATATATAGATATATATATATATATATATATATATGTGAATGTGTGTATATGCGTGTATGTGTACAAGATGAGGATCATTACAAGAATATTTAAAAAGAGTTTATATATTTACACTATTTCTATTATTTGAACTGTTATCCTCATCATTTTAGCCATAAATCAAAATATGGCCCACTGGATAAAATTGTAATGTCGCGAATATGACAATTGATATGCTTGAGATTATACACACACACACACACACACACACACACACACACACACACACACATATATATATATATATATGATAGGATATGAAACAAACTTTTATAATCTAGCATCTTTTTCATCTTTAATAATAATGAAACATTAGATTTAAAAATGTTTTGTATTTGTTCCTTATCCTATCATTTTATTAGATTTCAATCCATATTTGATCCCAATTTACATATATATATATATATATATATATATATATATATAAATATGTGGTGCAGTTCAATTAATATTACAATGAATCATTCATAGAAAAAGTAGATTAGTAAAGTTAATGACAAAAAATGGCAAAATCCTTTTGCAAACAAAATTTTAAATCACTTGATGAATGTTACGACTACATGCTCCAGAAGTTTGTATCCATTATCAATAACACATTTAAAAAAAACATATTTCAATTTGCATTTAATTTTTTCATCTTGGATGCTACCTGAATTTTACCAAAAACAAAATAATTTCCATGCCTGAAGATGACTGAATGTACAGTTGAAAGTACTTGCGTATTAAAGAAAGACCTCATAGAGCTTATAATTTTTTAAAACAAGGATCATAACATTCATCGAGTGATTAGTAGGTTAATGCACCTTTAAAATTTTGTTTGCGAAAAGGATTTTTGCCATTTTATATCATTAACTTTACTAATCTACTTTTTGTATGAATAATTCATTTTAATATATATATATATATATATATATATATATACATGTGTGTGTGTGTGTACAAGACTAGGATCATTACAAGAATATTTATAAATGTGTTTATATATTTTCACTATTTCTATTCTTCGAACTGTTGTTCTCCTCATTATTGCCATAAATCAAGACATGGCTCAATGGATAAAAATGGAAACATTGTGAATGTAGTAATAAAGATGAGGACAACAGCCTGAATGTCTGTATATGCTTATATGCCTTGTTACTACGAACATTATTTTATGATCTAGGTGAGCTGTTATTAATTTCGCTGTTTAAGTAGATAAAAAACACGAATATTAACTCAAACATAGTTTACCCACTAAAAATAATGTTTATAGTAATAAGAAATACTGTCAGATTAAAGAAAAATAATTCAAAAATTTATGGTTATATGTTTAGATGGTCTTGTAAAATATACCTCTTTCTCTCACACACACTATTTATCTACCTACACACACACACACACACACACACACACACACACACACACACACATATATATATATATATATATATATATAGAGAGAGAGAGAGAGAGAGAGAAAGAAAGAGAGGGAGAGAAATTTTTAAGTATCTGGCATTTTGCTATGTCTGTGGCAAATTTATCAAGACAAGGGTAAAAAAGTACTCTGTGGCCACCTCTGCTAAAAGGCGTGAGGTCTACAAGGCAGATTTCAGCGTGCCTGTCGGGGATCAAGACAAACTCTTGACACTTCATTTCACGTGTAAACTCTGCAAATGAATACTAGAAGTTAAGATGGAAAGTTTTGCTTGTTTGAATAGTGGAATAAATTCAAGAACATGGAGACATACTCAAATGTGCAAGGCGAGCACTTCCACCAGGATATGCTGGATTTCATTTTCAAATGAAGGATACAGAGAAATCTAATCATTTAGACAGATACAATAGTTGTTAATAAAAATGAACACACTACCACCCCTGACTAAATGATTGGATTTCTCTGCATCCTTGGAAACAAATATTATGAATGTATGTGCTTTTAAAATAAGTTATTCCAAAATTTGCTTGAAAATGAAAAAAACTAGTGTTTTAATTTAATTATATAATTGAATTTGAAGTTGTTAGTTTCTGTTTTTGAAACATGGTAATTCCTGTGTAGTGATGGAACCATATTTTTAAATCAGTTGATTTATAATATATATATATATATATATATATATATATATATATATATATATATATATATATAGGGAATGTATAGTACATTTCATAAAGTGAAGAAATGCTTCCCTGATCCTAAGAAGAAATGATACAAAGTGACTATTTGAATATAGGCAAAATATATGGATACTTTTATAATAGGCTGAAGTACTGACTAATATATAAATCATGCATTCATTTTTGATAGGTACTATGCTAGTTATCGGGCAATGAATGTTCTAGAAAATCTCATTACTTAATGTTTTTTGCTTATTTGATAATTATACAGTTTTTCTCTTAGTATGAGTTTTTTCAAGTTTAGAGGGAAAAACAGCAGTAAAAGAAATCTTTTGATCGACTGAATTTGGCCACTCAGCAAATTAGAAGCTGACTGGTTCCGACTGGTCAGGAAGTTAGTGTATTTACCATTCTCCAGAGCAAAGCTATCATAGGCTAAAAACTAGGCTAAGAGTTTATTAATGGACTGGTTAGATGATGTTAGGTGCCTCATGTGCTGTTTACTATAAGTCACAGTTTATCATTTATTACGGAGAAAATTTAAAACAACTGAAATGATTATAAAGAACTTATGGTTTTAGTTTTTGTAGTTTATAAAAACATTTCATCTCAGTTTGTTCATATATATGTTTTTTTAATCATTTTACCCCAAGTAAGGCAATAAAGCCACTAAGACACAAGAGACTACTAAGTGTTAGAGAATATGCAATAAAGAAAATATTCACTATTTACATTATTCACACTATTGTTCTCATCTTTGTCACCATATTTATTACAACGTTTCAGCCGTTGTATGCTCTGGCCTTCTTTAGGTGGTTGGAATGTCGAACTGAAACCTTTATTTCACTCACTGGGGTAGACTGTTCTAGTTCCACGTGCCATATCTAATGGATGTCAGTTATCAGTTATCTCCTGTTAATTCCCCACTCCAAGTTCTCTACCACCTTAACCATAATTTTTTGAATTTGTAGGTCTGATAAATTGATTGAATCGTAAATACAATCCAATTCATCAGACCTACAAATTCAAAAATTTTTGAATTTATAGGTCTAATGAATTGGATCGTATTTACGATTCCAATGGAATAAATTATGACCATGGAATATTAGTGTTTAAGCCTTTTTTTATTATATATATATATATATATATATATATATATATATATATATATATATATATATGTTTCCCTGTCACCTGCATTCTTTAAAAATTTAAATACAATTTCAATCAATTTTCTGTCTTCCTGAATCCTAATCCTGTTCTTATATTGTGGTTTCTCCTCACTAAAGTCTTTCTCTTTCACTCTCAGTAACCTTTTGTGTTTTAGTGGCATTGTCGCCTGCTTTGAAAAAAAAAAATTTAATTTACTGCTCTTGAAAAGGATCTCCAATCAGTGGTTAACTGGGGCAAGAAAGGTTTGTAAATTTTGATGTTTCCAAGAAAAAAAACTCCTTCCATTTACTCACCATAGAGAACCTTTCTGCCTACCATCAGCCTGATTGACACTAGATTTCAGAAGAGTGACACTTCTTGGCCTCACGTTTTCCGCTTACATGAAGTAGAGTGACTACTTCAGATCAATAGCTGCATCTACTGCAAGGAACGTTGGGTCACTGTGCCATGCCAGAAAATTTTGTTCTCATCAGAATCCATCTTGCATATTTATAAATCTACCATTCATCCATGTATTGAAGACTGTTGCTGTATCTGGTCTGGTGTTCCTGCTGTACATCTCAAGATCATTGACAAAATCCAAAGAAGGATGTGTAATGTAATCAATTATGACCAGTCATTTTGACTTCAGTCACTTTCTCACTGTTGTAACGTGGCTTCCCTCTGTCTTTTCTACAAATATTTTCATGGTTACTACTCTTATAAGCTTTTTCCCTGGTACTATGACTATGTGAATTTAAGCGTGTTACTAGATTGGCATCTAGGTCCTATTCTTTTACTGTTCAAATAGCCAAATGCAATCACCCCTTCTACTTCAACAGTTTCATATCTCACACTTCTCACCTGTGGAACTCCCTTCTATTTACTTGCTTCCTTGGTAACAACAATATTAAAAAATTTAAAGGTAAAATCGATTTCCTTCTGGCTTTTGAATCAAGCTCATCTTTTTCCCATTCCACAATCCTCCCTATTCTCAGTATTCACTTTCACTTTCACTTTCACTCCATGTAACCATCACCACTGCATATTAGTGGCATTCCTGATATGCTTGGGATGAAATGACATATAAATATATATATATATATATATATATATATATATATATATATATATATATATATATATATATATTTGCTTAAAATATATTTATAAAATGCAATGGTATGAGGTCATGAGGTCATCAGTGATGTTACCCTGGCTTCATTATGGATTTCAATTGCAGCATCAGACCCATTCTGCAACCCAACCTGTTAACAGGCTGCCTCTCTGATAATTTGCTCCACAATATATATATGTGAAGGGGATGAAATTATCTACATATATATATATATATTTTAAGGCATTTTTATGTTTATATTTTTATATATAAATATTCAAGTAAATGCTTTGTTTATAATAAACAGTATTAAACAACATTTACTGGCCTGAATGTCCGAAAATTTCATAGAAAATATTCGTCTATGAGCAGATATGAATGTACGTGAGAGAATCATGGAAGATTGTAGTTTAAATACAGTAAAATCGACCTTGCTAACTGAATGCTCCTCTGTGGCCAAATCGGTTAAAAGCACGTCAGGCTATATGATGGTTCTGTATAGGATACAGGTTCGATTCCTGTCAGAGAACAAATATTTTCTATGAAAATTTCTCAAACATTCAGGCCAGTAAATGTTGTTTAATACTGTTTATTATAAACAAAGCATTTACTTGAATATTTGTATCTATAAAAAGAATGTATAAACATAAAAATGCCTTAAAATATATATATATATATATATATATATATATTAGAAGGCTCTAGCATAACAAATATCAATACAAAAAAGAGAATTGGAAATTCATCAAGTTATGAATTAAAATAAGAAAACAAAGAAATTTCTTTCAAGCATTGATATACAAATGAGTTCAATTTTCAAGCCAAGAGAACTGATTTAATCTTCATAAGCAAAGAAAAGTTTTCAGAATAAATATCCCAGAATAAATTTGACAAAGAGTCAAAAACTGAAAAATAAAATTATCTGTTGCCAAAGAATAGCTGACCTGTGTATTTCAAAAATATTATATTTGTTTTAGGCAGTCTGTCTTTGTAATTATAGTGCTCACTATCAAGAGATTGAGCATTAATAATAATAATAATAATAATAATAATAATAATATTAATTATAGGTATCAAACTATTGATTGATTTTGATATTTTATATGATTCCAAATAAACAGAAAAGATTGAAAAATACCAGGATCTGGCTGAGTACTTGAGGAAAATTGGAATTGATACCAACATTATAGACCTCCAGAAAACTGCTAGGATTCTCTATAATGTTCTTGAGTTGGGAGGAGTTTTATTGACACTATGCCGTGAAAACAAAATTTTCATTGACTGCATTGATGTGCAATACCAAAATAATAACAGTAAATAAAATATTTTCTTACATTATGGCTTTTTGTTAGACTAAACATCTTATTTATTATAGGTATAAAATTTTTATTAATTATAATTATTATACAAAATAAACACTTCGTATATATATATATATATATATATATATATATATATATATATATAAAATATAAAATACCGAAGTAGAGCAAACCTAAGATAAACCTAAGTAGCCAGGCAAACCTAAATGGATCATCAGGGTAATGCTGGCTCCTTAGGTTTATCAGATATATATATATATATATATATATATATATATATATATATATATATATATATAATTATTTAAAAAAAATATGATTCCTTCACAAAAAAAAAAAAGAATTATAATTTAAGCTCTACTTCTGTATGGAGCACTGTTTTTTAAAAATAAAAACAAAAATACTAAAGAACTCCGGATAATTTACCTAATGTGTTCTTTCCTATTTTTGTACATATCTGCACACACACACACACACACACACACACACACACACACACACACACACACACACACACATATATATATATATTGTGTATATTTAGGCAGCAATTAATTAATCATTAATTCATGTTTCATTAAATAATATTGACAAGTTTTGTCTATTTATTTTAAGTAAGTTCCTTTCATATTGTCTGATAAGCTTAATCACATTATCGTTGAAAGACGAAAGGAAAGCGCGATATTGATATATTATTTAATGAAACATGCATTAATATATATATATATATATATATATATATATATATATATGTATGTTTCATTAAAAGGAGGGCCAGCACTTAATGATGTTAACTATAAGTATGGCCACAGTGTGCTGGCTGCGTTCAGAGGGTGGAATATCTCTATGGCACTAAAGACATGCACACAATGCACACACCCAGTTGAATTGAATAAATAATATCATCCTTGATAGTGGCTAAAAGTATAGACAAAAGTGCTCAGAATTTTAGAACATTTGGACAGTTTTTACACACTCTGTGTTCAAAGAAGAAAACACTTGTTTGAACACAAGAAAAATTAAATAAAAAGCTTAATCATAGTATCGTGTCTGTCATTTTTAATAAAACATGCATAAATGAAGAATTGTTACCTAAATACACAAATATATATATATATATATATATATATAATCAAATGTTTATTTTATATATATATATAAGTGTTTATTTTATATACATATATATATATAGAAAGAGAGAGAGGTATATTTTGTTAGCCACAATTTTTTAAAAATGTTTGGTTAAATAATATCAACAATAAGTACTTGGAAAAATAATATAAAATAAAAATAAATATGAACTGTGGCAAATTTAATGATGAAATTAAACAACTAATTCATAAATTTTAAAAATTGAATAAAAATTTGACTAGCAACACTTGTTGATATTATTTAATCAAACATATATATATATATATATATATATATATATATATATATATATATATATGTTTATGTATGTACACATTGAGGTCACTACTCTGCATTGACCTCAGTGCCCTTTTTATATTTACATATGCCCTATCCATGATATTGACCACTTTTAACTCATAAATTTAGCATACTTTAAAACTATATATTTATCATATATATATATATATATATATATATATATATATATAGTTAAGTAACAAAAATCTTGGTAATCTGTACGGATAATTCCAAGGAGGATGAAATCCTGAGAGCTCAATTTTAAGTCAAAGTGAATAATTTAATTTAAAGAAAAACAGACCACTTTAAGGCTCCATTTGTTATAATTTATTTCACCAGAGAATTTTATTTTTCTCTGGATCTTCAGACTTCACTTTCAAGGGTGAAACGAAAAATGAATTTAAAGTTTACACTTTTGACGGGCAATATTAAATTATACATATATATATATATATATATATTGTTATGATGTTGATTTGGGGTTAATAAAGACAAACGCCAAATAACACGTAACAATAAAAAGGGGTTTATTCGGTTGGTAAGTAGGTACAGAAATCACCTGAGCAGTCTATAACTAACTCAACCAAGAACTTCTCCCACTCTGTCTGTCTTTTGACATGCCACTATTTAACGACTTTGTTTGTAGACAAGTTCATCTTCAAGAGGGGTGGTAGGTTTCCTACAACATATATATATATATATATATATATATATATATATATATATATATATATATATATATATATATATATTATAAGTTTTGTCACTTAGCTGATTGATGTTACCTTCAGTATCCCAACTTCAAAGTTTTGTTGACAGACCCTCCATGAATTACTCCATCCGCTCCATAGATGTTATCAGCAATTGACTACTTACACTTCTTGATTTTTCGATTTTATATGCACTTTTCATTGTTGCAGGGTTTTTTTCATAGTGTATGTGTGCATGTGTGCATTTGTTGACCAATATTTTGACCAGACACCTGAGTGTACATGCTTGGGTACCCCATGTTAAATAATTGACCTTGTGTCACATCTTGTCTCGCTGGGGAGGCATGAGTTACTACCTGTGTTCCGCAGCCCAGAGACTATGATCATATTGTAGTATCTGCTCCATGGCCATGACTAGCTAAGAAAAGCTTTGTGCCTGATCCTGCCTTAGTGTACACACTCAGGTACCCCATGTTAAATAACTGACCTTGTGTTGCAGCCCATCTCATTGGGTAGGCATGAGTTAATTAATACCTGTGTTCTGCAGCTCAGATGACTATGATCAAAGTGTAGTAGCTGTTTTATCAGCAGCCGACCATCTGCCCACAGCTCTCACCTATCAACAGCAGCTCCAGCTAACCAACCATCATCATCACCAGCTTTTCATCGGCCATCAATTCTTCTGCCCCAGCCATCTTCAGCTCTTACCATTCCAGCTAGCCTTGCCAACAATTTGCAATAAACTGTCCTTTTCAGGACAACACTCTCTAGCGACCATGAAAAGTGTCCTTCTCAGGAAAATGCTATTTCTCACTCTCTACATGAGACTTGCCTTGTTCACACTAATATTATTTTTGCTTATGTATTTTTCTCTAACAAAAATAAACTTGGTAATATTTATCTTTACTCAAGTTTTCATTTTGTTTGTTGTTGTCTTCCATTATTCAAAATCTGTTTGTGGGCCAATATACCACCCAAAACACTAACTCTGAGGTAGGAACTCCATTAGGTTTTTTTTCTCTGAGCATACAAAAAATTTGAATCATTCATAGGTGGTGGAAGAATGAGACTACTAGTAATTGATAATGATATAATAATGATTGATAATGATGTGATAATAATATGATAATGATTGATAATGATGTGATAATAATATGATAATAATATGATAATGATTTATAATGATGTGATAATGATTGATAGTAATATGATAATGGCATGATAATGATTGATAATTATATGATAATGATTAATAGTAATATAATAATGATGTGATAATGATTGATAGTAATATGATAATGATTTATAATGATATGATAATGATTGATAATTATATGATAATGATTGATAGTAATATGATAATGATTGATAATGATATGATAATGATTGACAATGATGTGATAATGATTGATAGTAATATGATGATGATTGATAATGATGTGATAATGATTGATAATGATAATGATAAGAACAGGACTACAAGTGATTGATAAGGATGATAAATGTTGAAGAAATGCAGAACAGTGCATCATCAATGCATCTGAATTCAACAGTAATTGATGCTGCACAACCTCTACTGCATTCCATAAGTTTTCTACATCCGCGTCCTGGGTATGACGATAAACTACGTCCAACAGCAAGGCCTCTGATAATACGTTTTTGAAAAAATAATGTTGCCAGCTGTACGTTTTTGAATAAAAAAAATATTATTACCAGATACATGTTTTTAAAAAAATGTTACCAGCTATACATTTTTGGGGAAAAATATTAACAGAAATAGATTTTTGACAAAACAAAAATATTACCAGGAAAAAAAAAAGTTGTTGGCATTAAATGACTCATTGAATTTGATATGCCGTAAAACAAAACAAACCAAATCCTTCTTTCCTTAGGTGACATGCTTGATACATGCCTAGATGATCATGTCTCTTATCAATTCATGATTGACATTCATATAAGATTCTACTGGACATAAAGTCGAGGATCAGTTCCCTATTGTCATTAAGTACCAAATGGACCCCCTTATAATAACTACATTAATATCCTGCCTCAGGTGCCATGTGTGATGCTAACTTAAGCAATCATGTGTCTGTTCGATTCATGATTGACTTATTCATATAAGATTCTCCTGAACATAAAGTGGGGGCTCGGATTCCTATTCTTATCAAGTAATAAAGTGATCACCCTAGAATTACTACATATTAATATCCTTCCTTAGGTGCCATGCAGAATGTACGCTTAGGTGATCATGTCTCATATTGATTCATGACTGACTTGGCCATTTTATATCATTAACTTGACTAATCTATTTTTTGTATGAATGATTCATTGTAATATAAATTGAACTGCACCACATATTTGATATATATATATATATATATATATATATATAGATAGATAGATAGATAGATAGATAGGTAGATAGATAGATATTTTGATGATCATACTTGAAACTAACATGGCAGCAATCACATATATGTGCATGTATGTGTCTATTTATATATATATACATGCATGTATATATATATATATATATATATATATATATATATATATATATATATAAAGATAGCTAGATAAATAGATCTTTAGATGATCATACTTGAAACCCACGTGGCAGCCATCATACAAATATATACATATGTATGTGTGTGTGTGCACAAATACTCGTACATAATTTTAGTTGTTAGAACCAATTTTTTTAAATTTTGTTTGACAAGTGGTTTCCTTTTGAAGAATAATTTTAATACAGGATGTGCTTTTCAGACATTCTGACTAGACAATAAATATCAGTTTCACTGATAACAGAAAAAAAATAATATATATATATATATATATATATATATATACATATGTATCAGGGTGTATATATTGGTGAAAAGATATGCAAACTGTCACATAAATAAACTTAATGAGAACAAAATATATGTCTCATGTCTGCCAACTTTGGACCAGAGATTTTAAAAGGTCTGTCCAATTTAAAGAACGATATCTGCTCCAAGTCTTACGATGATACTCAACAATGAGGTGGAAGTCGTCATGTATATAATGAAAATTGGATAAAATCTTATAGAATGCAAAATATGCAATCTGGAAAAATTATTAAGATATCCAACTAGGAGAAGGAAAACTCTAATGTAACACTTGCGGTTTGATAAACATCCAATAATGTTGACTGTTTTTTTTGGGATAAATGTTGTTCTTGTTTGGAGAATGGGATTGACCCAATGCAACATCTTTCTCCAATTTAGGAATATTATGTACAGACATGGCTTGATA
Source organism: Acanthosepion pharaonis (assembly GCA_903632075.3). Classification (NCBI taxonomy): domain Eukaryota; kingdom Metazoa; phylum Mollusca; class Cephalopoda; order Sepiida; family Sepiidae; genus Acanthosepion; species Acanthosepion pharaonis. Next base: position 194,922 of record CAHIKZ030000519.1, on the reverse strand, counting down.
TTGTAAAAATGGTTGAATGTAGCCAAAAAAGGCACTCTTAACCGATGAAGGCTTGCCAGAGTTTTTCAAACTTAAAGAGCCATATCTTTTCAAAGCCATATCTGTTCACTGAAGTCTGACAATGATTATCTTGTGAACAGTGATAGCATCCTACCAGTTTGCACAAACCAATTCTTAAAATTATAAAAGCTTAGAAAAAATCGATTTTTTAGATTATCCAAAAATGTTCTTATATATTAATAGCCGATATATAACAGTTAAATTGTTTATCCCACACCCCCTATACTCATCAAATTTAAGACCTACAGATTCTCATGTGAAGAAGCCAAAACCAACAGACATCAGCAAAATGTTTCATTTATAACTTTTCCAAGTTTCATAATATGGTTGGATGTATATGAGACTTAATGACAATGAAATGTATATTTCTCATATTTGCCAACTTTGTGTCATATATTTTAAAAGTTTAAAAGTTAAAGTTTTATACCTGCTTAAAGGACGCCTAAGTCTTACGATGATATCATATGATCATCATACTCAACAACAAAGTAGAAGCTGTCATGTATATGATGAAAATTGGATAAAATCCAATTGGATGCAAAATATACAATCTGGAAAAATGATTAAGACATCCAACTAGGAGAAGGAAAACTCTAATATAATACCAGCGGTTTGACAAACATCCAACGCTGTTGACTAATTCTTCTTTTTGGGTAAATGTTGTTCTTGTTTGGAAAATGGGATTGACCCAATACAATGCCTTTCTCCGCTTTAAGAATATCACATACAGGCATGGCTTGATATTGTAAGAATGGCTGAATGTAGCCAAGAAAAAGGCGCTCTTAACCAATGAAGGCTTGCCAGAGTTTGTCAAACTTAACGAGAGATACATTATTTACATTATTTGGACTATTATCCTCATCTTTGTCGCCATATTTATTACAATGTTTTCAGGTGATTGAAATGTTGAATTGAACCCTTTATTTCACTCACTGGGGTAGACTGTTCTAGTTCCATGGGCCATGTCTAATAGATGTCAGTTATCAGTTATCTCCTGTTAATTTCCCTCTGAAAGTTCTCCACTGCCTTAGCTGGGTATTGAACTGACACTCTTTGGGTTCTGTCCTTTATCCACTGTACCATGTGTCCTTGAGGACATCTGTGTATGAATTTCTGAGTATTATAAACCTAATGTCTTCAGCAACCATTTTTTACCAGTGCTCATATTACAATTATTGCTGTTGTCATTTTATGTTTTTACCAGAGCTCATATTGCAATTTTTGTTGTTATTATCGCTTTTCTCTGGCACTCCTAAAGAAGGCCAGAGCATACAACGACCGAAACATTGTAATAAATATGGCGACAAAGATGAGTACAATAGTCCAAATAATGTAAATAATGTACATAATACCTCATCTCAGAAATATACACAGACTAGCAGCATGGCCAGGCGTTGCCCGTGCTTGATTGTACGACTCATACAGTAATCGCAATCACTTGCCTTAAAATATTTTTCCCGTTCCTTGCCTTTAAAGGAGTGCCCTTTGCCATGCTGATGTTGCTACATGTCTTAATTTTTGCCTATCTCACACTGCAAATTTTTTCTAAGCTCTATACTAGACATTAAATCTGTTACGGAAAAAGAACTAAACAAAATGAACACAAAACGATCAGCTTTAAAAAAGGTCTTGTAACTGGAAAAACCAAATGAAAAAAGAATGTTAACAACAAATACCTTTTCACACCCAACCCAGTTCTGCGGAATCAGAATCAACGTTGAGTTTAAGCAAGCGAACGAGCCAATTGAAATAAAGTGCCATGCAGATTTAAATTTTTCCCACTTGTGACAAATGCAGCTATCTATTTTTTTTGCATGCTAGTTAACATTCATGTCAGTCAGCTGTTGGCTCTCATGCTGACCAGTAGAATCTTCCTGCCTATTCGTGGCAGCCAGCTATAGGCTCTCACTGTGGCCAGTAGAAAATGGCCACAAACTACATGAAAAGTGCCATAGAAGCATGAAAAAATTGATTATTTCCACTATCGATGGGAGTTGGGAAATGCAAAGTTGGTCTTGGCTTTTCCACTAACTTGGAGCATGTGCATGTAAATTTTGGTGCAAATCCATCGAAAATTGCGGCCGTGCATTCATTACACACACACACACACACACACATCCTGCGTTTTATAGATATTAAAGAGAGATATCTGTTCAAATCCCAAGTCTTACAATGATATCTTTTGATGGTTATAGTCAACAACAAGATGGCAGTCATCATGATAAAAAGAGAACATCTTAACCTGATTCACTTTCAAATTTAGGACCAAATGACCAAGTGTCAGAATATTTTTTTCTCTTCTTAGTTGGGCCCCAAACTTTTAAATGTGCCATCATTTTATTTCTATACACATACAAACAAAGGGTTTATTGTGAAGGATTTTATTATATTCATTTTTCCTATATTTGTCAACCTTTTTACCAGTATTTTGCACATATTTAAATATAAATTGTTCAATGTCTGAGTACTTTTGCCTTTCATAAAAGAGTTTTGTTTTAACTGCTCAGTTATTGCTTGCCCTATCTTCAATGAGCCTCCAACCCCCCGGATAAACAGCAGCAGCAGGCAGACAACAATAACATTAGGTTTAAGGCTCCATGTTCAACATAAAGAGCTATATCTGTTTAAAGCCATATCTGTTCACCTAAGTCTTACAGTATCTTGTGATCAGTGATGGCATCCTACTGGTTCATAGGAACTGATTCTTAAAATAATAGAAGCTTAGCGAACCAGTTGTTGGATTATCTGAAAATAATCTTATATATTAATAGCCAATGGTCTAGATAAAATATTAATTATGTTATGCTTCTGTATGCACCTCATAAAACTCTAATAGACACCCCTCCCAGACTGTTTTCAAGTTAAAAATGTGGCAAATCTTCTAGTCATAAATATGATATGTCGTCCATTGGATCTTCGGGACTGCAGTGATTCAGTTCAAATATGGCTAAGAAATCAACACAGCTGATGACACTAGAGTAAAAAAAAAGCATAATACTTCTGAACAGAAATATGATGAGAACAGAATTTCAGTCTGGAAATATTCTAATAAATAAATGTCTTCTATTAAATTATCAAAATGGTTTAATTCTTTTTGATACTATAAAGAGATTTGCTTCTGTGGTGGAAGTCAGCCACAGTTGTTTCCCACTGAACCAGCTATAAAAGAATAAACTCTGCCCTGTTTGTTGCCAGATTTATATTTGAATAAAGCTTCAAGTAAAGCTCCTATGGCATTTGCTTTTCATTACAGGCTCCATCCGTCCTGTGTATGATGATAAACTACATCCACATCCTGGGTACGATGATAAACTACGTCCGAAAACAAGGCCTCACATCAGGAGGCTTTGAGTAACCACCTCTTAATTGCTGATGTTCCTAGTTCCACACTCACTCTGGGTGGTAGCACCTGTTAGGGTCCCAGCTATGGGTAAATAGTTAACCCCCAAACTGGGGTCAAAACACTATGAAAGTGTAAAAATAGATTTTAATAACAGAAATACTTTGTAAAAATTATTACCAGCAATAAATTTTTGAAGAAAAATTTCTACCAGCAATACATTATTACCAGCAATATATTTTTGAAAAAAAATATTACCAGCTATACATTTTTTAGAAAAAAATATTACCAGAGATACATTTTGAAGAAAAAATATTACCAAAAATAGATTTTTTTGAAGGAAAAAATATTACCAGCAATAAAAATTGTTGGCATTAAATAACCCATTGAGGTAGACATGCTATAAAACAAAACAAAACCAAACTAAACCAGTCTTCAAATTGTAAAGAAAATAAGCAGAATAGGTTCCTAAAGATTACTTACCTTTATAGAACCGGTTTCTGGAAATTTAGCATTTCACCATGGCTTGTGATGGTCAGACTCAAAAACAAGGTGTAAGCTGTCATACATGTCCCATCAACAGAAGCCATTATCCATCCATTACTGGACAAAGTGCTTTCATATAACTATCTATCTATTTCACATTTATCTATCTATCACAATGCTGAAGGTAGCATCAATCAATTAAATGAAAACCTTTACTTCTATTAATTCTATACACACACACACAGATGCACACACACACACATATATATATATATATATATATATATATATATATATATATATATATATATATATATATATATATATATATATATATACACACACACACACACATATATATATATATATATATATATATATATATATATATATATATATATATATATATATATATCAGCATATATTTAGGTGGATTGATGTGAGTCTGTGACCCTGGGTTTCACGCTATTTGTGATCGTCAGACAAACTGATTAAGTTTTATGTTTCGGATTTATATATGGTTGCAAATATCGGTGTTTTATACGGAGGTGGGAGGAAAAATTGTTGTCGGGATGCCACTCACACTTATGCAAACATACATACATGCACGTACATTCATTGACATATGCAGACACACACACGCACACATGCTCACTCACCGGAGCTCACACAAACATAAACATGTGTGAACAGTCTGGGATTGGGCATATATGCTCATATATGTGTCGTTGCACACATGTATATGCATTTGGTCGGTGTATTCAATGTTGGACTGTGTAGCAAATATTTCCTTGCCTGTTGCACTGTCAATGTGCAAACCGTTTTTCTATTTTTGTTCGCTGAATAATATTTACTCGCACGCACGCATATATGTATGATATGGTCTGTGTAAGACTATAACAGGTAAAAATTGCTATTATTTTTAATTTTTTAAGGCTGTGTGTGTGTGTGTGTGTATATATATATATATATATATATATATATATATATATATATATAAAAAGTTCTTCCATGAATTGAGCCCTCTTGGTCATTGGCATGTTTATTGGAAGAATATTTACGTAAAAATCAGTCAGGTTTCAATCCCGGCTTGAGGCAATCAGATGTCTAGCCACACTGATGAGCTGTGATACAGCAAAACAGTCTGACTGTGGATGACAATACATACATCTCTATCTATAAAAGGCAGGATGTGTGTGTGTAACGAATGCACGGCCGCAATTTTCGACGGATTTGCACCAAAATTTACATGCACATGCTCCAAGTTAGCGGGACGGCCAAGACTGACTTTGCATTTCCCAACTCCCATCGATAGTGGAAATATTTGATTTTTTCATGCTTCTACGGCAGTTTTCATGTAGTTTGTGGCCATTTTCTACCGGCCAGAGTGAGAGGCTATAGCTGGCTGCCACGAATAGGCAGGAAGATTCTATTGAACAGCATGAGAGCCAACAGCTGACTGACATGAATGTTAACTAGCATGCTAGCACGCAAAAAAAATAGATAGCTACAAGTGGGAAAAATTTAAATCTGCATGGCACTTTACTCCAATTGGCTCATTCGCTTTTTTCATTCGGTTTTTCCAGTTACGAGTCCTTTTTTAAAGCTGATCATTTTGTGTTCATTTTGTTTGGTTCTTTTTTTCGTAACAGATTTAATGTTTAGTATAGAGCTTAGAGAAAATTCGCAGTGTGAGATAGGAAATAAGTAAGGCATGTAGCAACATTGGCACGGCAAAGGGCACTCCTTTAAAGGCAAGGAAGGGCAAAAAAATTTTAAGTCAAGTGATAGCGATTGCTGTATGAGTCATATGATTTTTGAATCAAGCACAGGCAACGCTGGGCCATGCTAGTGTATAAATATATATATATATATATATATATATATATATATATATATGTGTGTGTGTGTGTGCGTATATTTAGGCAGCAATTTTTCATTGATGCATGTTTCATTAAATAATATAGACAAGTTTTGTCTATTTATTTTAAGCAAATTCGTTTCATATTGTCTAATAAGCTTAATAACATTATCATTGAAAGACGAAAGGAAATCACCATATTGATACATGTTTAAATCCAATCTAAGCTCTTGGCTTACATAAGCCATTATCAAAGATGACAATTACTTTTCAATATATCAACCAATACACAGATGAAACAATAATGATTTTTGTTGCATGAAAAATTTCAAAGCAACGACTAACTCGTGTATATCAATATATATATATATATCTATATATATATATATATAAAAGTGAACATAGAAGTCAACACTTAGAGGCGACAGTCTGTTTCATGCTATATGCAATCGTCAGGCCATATATATATATATATATATATATATATTGGTGCATGGCTAAGTGGGTAGAATATTCGTTTGTGACCATGAAACCAGGTTTGAATCTCACCATGGTTGATTTGACAGGAAGGAGACTTCCTGATGTTGTCAATCTGGAGGGGTCAATCCCAGCATGCAGCACCTTTGGAAAGTTGCTTTAAAACCATACCACACGTTGACCCAAGCCTTGTGTGTGAAACTGGATAGACTGGACACTTGGGAAAGCCACAAGACATCATGGCTGAGGGCTTGAGCATGCTGGCCTTGTTCAAATTGTTGATCACACTAGATAACATGCTTTCTCACAGAAACTGTAACTAAAGTCTGCTTAGCATAGTTGCAGTATAAAACACAGGTTGGCTCTGTGGTGTTGGGCAAACATGAATGTGCCTGAGCGAGCATCTGCAATAGGGATTGGCTTGCCATTCTAGTAGATGGGTATCCTCGAATACGAGTGGCCAGCTATCTATCTACGCATTTCACAGTTCAGATCTATCTATATCTATTTCACTGTTCACATCTATCTATCTATCTATCTATTTTACTGTTCACATCTATCTATCTATTTCACTGTTCACTTCTATCTATCTATCTATCTATCTATTTCACTGTTCACATTATCTATCTATCTATCTATCTATTTCACTATTCACATCTATTTCACTGTTCACATTATCTATCTATCTATCTATCTATCTATTTCACTGTTCACATTATCTATCTATCTATCTATCTATCTATCTATCTATTTCACTGTTCACATCTATTTCACTGTTCACATTATCTATCTATCTATCTATCTATCTATTTCACTGTTCACATTATCTATCTATCTATCTATCTATCTATTTCACTATTCACATCTATTTCACTGTTCACATTATCTATCTATCTATCTATCTATTTCACTGTTCACATCTATCTATCTATCTATCTATCTATTTCACTGTTCACATCTATCTATCTATCTATCTATTTCACTGTTCACATTATCTATCTATCTATCTATCTATCTATCTATCTATCTATTTATTTCACTATTCACACCTGTCTCTTTCACTTTTCACATCTATCTATCTATCTATCTATTTTACTGTTCACATCTATCTATCTATTTCACTGTTCACTTCTATCTATCTATTTCACTGTTCACTTCTATCTATCTATCTATCTATCTATCTATCTATCTATCTATCTATCTATCTATCTGCATCTGTTTCTTACATGTCAGTTTGTTTATCTACCTATCTATTTCCCATTTCACACCCATCTATCTATCATGGCTGTCCACTTGTAATGCATGCTTTGGGAAGATCTTAGTGTCTTCATGAATTGTATACATCCACTTATTTTGATGACAAGCAGCAGTTTCCCACTCAGGATCTTCTATATAGCAGGATGCAAAGGACTCTATTTAAATAGTCCTTGAAGTGCTTCCTTTGTTTACGTTGATGTTGAGTGTTATCATGCAACTAGCCAGAGAGCATTTCTTTATTTGTGTGTACATACATGCATAGATACATGCATATATATGTGTAAAAATTCAGATATAAATAAAGATATATCTGTAAAAAGACAATATGAATATAGACAAAATGAAAATGGTCAATTACCAACACATTTCGTACTCTGGTGGACTATATCAAGGCAAATGTAAGGTTTTTTTATTTTATTTTTTTTACCTTTGTTTTCATAAAGACTATCAGAGGATGAAATGTGTCAGTAAAGAAAAATGTTTTCCTTTTGTCTTTATTCATATATATATATATATATATATATATATATATATATATATATAAATTATTAAAAAATTATAACATATATATGTTATAAAATCACTACAAAAATAGCCATTTTGTTTCAACACTTCAAGTGTCTTATCAAGTGATGGTGTTGAATGTAAAATTTATATAGATTATATTTGCTCTACTCTGTATTGAGCACTCTTTTAAGAATAGTATTTTTTGGTTATTGGAATTTATAAAGAATAAAGGAAACTCTTTCTTCTACATCCAACCCCATCACTTGATAAGACACCAGAAGTGTTGAAACAAAATGGCTATTTTTGTAGTGATTTTAAAACATATTTATATTATTTTCAAATGAATTATATATACATATAAATATAATTTGTGTATTTAAGGCAGCAATCCTTCTTTCATGCAAAAAAAAACAATATGAATAAAGACAAAATGAAAATGGTCAATTAACAACACATTTCATACTCTGGTAAACTTATATCAAGGCAAATATAAGGTTTTTTATTTTTATTTTTTTACCTTTGTTTTCGTAAAGACCATCAGAGGATTAAACGTGTCAGTAAAGAAAAATGTTTTTCTTTTGTCTTTATTCATATATATATATATATATATATATATATATTAATGCATGTTTCATTAAATAATATAGACAAGTTTTGTCTATTTATTTTAAGTAAGTTCCTTTCATATTGTCTGATAAGCTTAATCACATTATCGTTGAAAGACAAAAGGAAATCACCATATTGATACATGTTTAAATCCAATCTAAGCTTTCAGCTTACACAAGCCATTATCAAAGATGACAATTTCAATAAATCAAACAGCACACAGATGAAGCCACAATAATAGTCCACCCTTGCTGCTTGAAAATTTCAAAGTAACGACAAACTCGTATATACGAGACGCAGAAGCGAAAATCACATCGCAGCTCATGACGTCACACATGACTACGTGAGAGTGAAAAACAAAAAGTATTAAGTATGTGAAGCCATTGGTATAAACCAATGGCTTCTGTTATAAATTATAAATTTCCTTTCTTCTTTCAATGATAATGCGATTAAGCTTATCAGACAATATGAAAGGAACTTACTTAAAATAAATAAACAAAACTTGTCTATATTATTTAATGAAACATGCATTAATGAAAAATTGCTGCCTAAATATGTATATATATATATATATATATATATATATTTATATATGTATTATTATTAGTAAAAAAATATAGCATAAATATGTTATAAAAATCACTACAAAATAGCCATTTCAAGTGTCTTATCAAGTGATGATGTTGAATGTAAAATTATATAGATTATATTTGCTTTATTTAGCACTCTTTTAAGAATTGCATTTTTTAGTTATTAGAATTTATAAAGAATAAAGGAAACTCTTTATTCTACATTCAACACCATCACTTGATAAGATACCAGAAGTGTTGAAACAAAATGGCTATTTTTGTAATGATTTTATAACATATTTATGTTATAATTTTCAAATGAATTGTATATATATATATATATATATATATATATATATATATATATATATAATTTGTATATTTAAGCAGCAATCCGTCTTTCATTCAATATTCTTAATTCTAATAGCAAACATGAGACTAGAAACATAAATAATAACATTAATATCTTTTATAAAAAATCAAATGAATGTATACAACAAACTATTTCTTGTTAACAGTTAATATATTTCATCCTTGAAAATGGCTAAATGTATAGCTGGAAGCGCTCGAATAAAAAGAACATTCAGACAGTTCTTATATAATTTATTATTTGAATAGAAAAAATTATTAGATCACATGAGAAATTGTATAAGAAACTAAATCAATGCACCTTCTCTGTTGTATTCAGTGAAATGTGCATACATATATATATATATATATATATATATATATATAGAGAGAGAGAGAGAGAGAGAGAGAGAGGGAGAGAGTGATTCACATATACATATATACCAACTAAAAATAATGTTTATAGTACCAAGAAATAATGTCAGATAAAAAATCCATTGAATATATATAAAGATAGATAGGAGATAGGAAAAGAATGAGATAGATAGATAGATAGATAGATAGATAGATAGATAGATAGATAGAATAAGAGAGACCTGATCAGAATGAGATAGATAGATAGATAGATAGAATAAGAGAGACCTGATCAGAATGAGATAGATAGATAGATAGATAGATAGATAGAATAAGAGAGACATGATCAGAATGAGATAGATAAATAGATAGATAGATAGATAGATAGATAGATAGAATAAGAGAGACCTGATCAGAATGAGATAGATAGATAGATAGATAGATAGATAGATAGATAGATAGAATAACAGAGACATGATCAGAATGAGATAGATAGATAGATAGATAGATAGATAGATAGATAGATAGAATAAGAGAGACCTGATCAGAATGAGATAGATAGATAGATAGATAGATAGATAGATAGATAGATAGATAGATAGATAGATAGATAGATAGAATAACAGAGACATGATCAGAATGAGATAGATAGATAGATAGATAGATAGATAGATAGATACAAAGAAAGAAAGAAACAGAATGAGATTGATGGCCACAGACACTCGAAAAAGCATTGCGGGGAAGGGCAGTGGTTTTTTTAAATTACCAAAAATCAATGAATTATCCAATTTAAACGGAAACTTCAATACATATTCATTCATTACTTATTTTTATAACAAATACCTGTTTTTATTTAAAAATATTTGTGAAAATGTTATTCTTTTTGTAATAACTACCAATATTTTCATGACTAAATTTTACTTGTAAAAATTTTTAATTCACAAGTTTTTACATTTCCATAAAGATTAATTGTCGATGCTTCTTGACTGAAAAATGTTTTACAAAGATTTTAACATAACGCAAATTAAATTGTCTTAAAAATTTGCTTTAAAAACAGTATTTCATTTTTGGGAAAATTTTTCATGTATTGAAATATTTAAACATTTTTAACTTTTAAGTGATCATTTTCTCAATTTTATCTCTCTAGAAATGTAAAAAAAATAGAGATTAGCAATTTTATTTTAATTACTAGCCATGGACTTCTGTTTAGTATTACTATTAGTAAAAAAAAAACATTAGAGATGGTGCCTCCATGGGGTCAAGAATTTTGGGGTTTGTAATCTCTGGCCCTGTCGATTATTATCGTTGATAATTGATAATATAACTTAGGTAGAAAAAAGTAAGAAGTATAAAAAGCAAAAATACTCAGCTGAAATTAGCCCTTTTTAGGACTCGAACTTCGTTGGGGTTCCTGGACATACAGATATATATATATACTAGTTGATGACTGACAATGTAATGTCAGTCTAAAAAAATTTTTTAAAAATAGTGGATGGGCAGAAAAGAGTGCTGAACAAAAATAGCAGGGGCCACAACAGGACTCCAAAAAATGTGCCATGGGTTGGGTGTTTTGGGCATAAGATATACCCACCCTGGAGATAGAAGATATAAAAAGTGAGTTTTCTAGGCAGGATCTGGATATGCAGCCTAACCAATTCAGTTTCCCTGTACATTTGTTTTCATCACTTTTACATTCCACCTTGTCTGCATAGACCAGTGGTTCCCAACCTTTTTTTTACTCATGAACCCATTTTTCCTTCTTTTTTTTCTTGGTGGACCACTTTTCCCTACTTTTTTCTTGGTGGACCACTTTCCCCCCTTTTTTTCATGGTGGACCACTTTTCCCTCATTTTTTTTCATGGTGGACCACTTTTCCTTCCTTTTTTTATTGGTGGACCATTTTTCCCTCCTTTTTGTTTTGGTGGACCACTTTTCCTTTCTTCTTTTTTTTTCTTGGTGGACCACTTTTCCCTTCTTTTTTTTTCTTGGTGGACCCCTTAATAGCTATTTGACATAAAACAACAATATTCTACTTTTCACTAATAAAAATTTTGAGGTTTTAATAATCAAAGAAATATTATATAATTAAGCTTTATTTTTAAATGAAAACTAATTTAATACAAATTATACATATACTATACAATAATAATAATAATAATCGAAGGGATTCCTGGAAGTTCATGCCTCAAAGAGATACAAAAAATTATTCTGACAAGTACAGCCCACACTTTACAAAGGGCTTTGTCTATGTAATTTTTTTTTTTTGTCAGTGGAAAGTGTCATGATGCCATCTCTAACCTTAGGTCCCTGGGCGAGACCCGGAAAGAAATGTGTAAATGCCAGAAATCAAAGGAAATAATAATAACAATAATTTTTATTAACCAGTATCTTGTATTACAATGTTACAACGATTCTTCCATGGTCAAGTCAATGGGGAACAGAGCTCTTCAGGCAATTGAATTCAATACAGCATTTATTTATGCACACTGGTTAAAAATTTTAATAAACCAATCTAAGTTAAGTGTGTGATTAGGGAAAAAAAAAGGCATATTTATTCAATGAGATCCCTGTGATTGATGCGCTTCCAATGTCTGGTCGTTAGCAATGATATTCGTGGCCATATCTGTTAAGAAGGCTAGAGTAATTGAGAAAGCCCTTTCAGCTGGAGAGTTTATCTACCAGCTCCCAATGTTGTTCCTTTTCAAAAGCCTTTGATATATTTAGGGGGATGGACCCCATGATGAATTTATTGTTTAGTGTCTCACTGATTCTGTGAGTAATGGTGGTTAAAAAATCAGCTGTGGATCTAGCAGAATAAAATCCATATTGGTTATTGTCTTCATGTTGACTATAGGCTCTTTAGTGTTTACTGATGACACTGAGGAGCCTAATAGGTTGATATTGTGATAGGAATGAGTACTCATCTGCATTCTTAAAAAGATACTCAGTCAACTTAGTGGTATAGAGCTACATTGGATGCACTTGATGGTTACATTGGATGCACTGGATGATTACATTAGATGTAACTGAAGGTTACATTGGATGCACTTGATGGCTACATTGGATGCACCTGATGGTTACATTGAATACACTAGATGGTTACATTGGATGCACTGGATGGTAACATTGGATGCACTAGATGGTTATATTGGATGCACTGGATGGTTACATTAGATGTAACTGAATGTTACAATGAATACACTTGATGGTTACATTGGAGGCACCTGATGGTTACATTGAATGCACTGGATGCCTACATTGGATGCACCTGATGGTTACATTGGATACACTAGATGGTGTCATTGGATGCACTTGATGTCTACATTGAATGCACTAGACGGTTACATTGGATGCAGTTGATGGTTACATTAGATGTAATTGAATGTTATATTGGATGCACTTGATGGCTACATTGGATGCACTTGATAGTTATATTGGATGCACTAGATGGTTACATTGAATGCACTGCATGGTTACATTGGATGCACTGTATGGTTACATTGGATGCACTTGATGGCTACATTGGATGCACCTGATGGTTACATTTGTTATAGCTGATGGTTACACTAGTTGTACCTGATGTTTACATTGGATGCACCCATTGGTTACATTGGATGCACCCGATGTTTACATTGGCTGCACCTGATGGTTACATTGGATATAGCTGATGGTTACCCTAGATGCAACTGATGTTTAAATTGGATGCACCTTTTGGTTAGATTGGATGCACCTGATGTTTACATTGGATGCACATGATGGTTACATTGGATGTATGTGATAGTTAAACTGGATGCACTTGATGGTTGCACAAGAGACTGGGTCTTTCATGGAAATATTCTGCTAATATGGCTTAAAAGACAACAGCTGAAAGTGGAATTATGTTTTCATCTAGTATTTTAGGCAATAAAATTACTGGTCTCTTCACAGTTGGGGATGTGCAGGTGGTGTAATGAACAGCAGACTGGAATAAGAAATCAGAGAGCAGAGTTTGAATTCCAGTTGGTTTTTTTAGATTTAATTTTAAAAAATAACAAAAAAACTTTTAATCATTTCACCCCAAGCAAGGTGATAAAGCCACTAAGATACATGGAGTTACTGAGTGTAAAATAATCTGAGAAAAATCATTATTAAGGAGAGAAGACAATAAGAGAACAGGATCCAAGAAGATGGAAGATGATGACTGACATTGCATTTAAATTTTTGAAGGTCAAAGTTGACTGGAATGCAAGAAGCCAAAAGAGACTTCCATAAGCGAGAAGTGTGGATGAAGAAACTTTTAGCAGAGAACTTATGTTTACATCAAACAATTTCAACTGTAAAATGATGAAACCTAACTGCCAATCTAGTACTGTGCTTACTTTTGGGAGAGGTATGAGTTCATCTTTTCCATTCAGGTTTTGGGTTAAATAGTAGAACTTGTATCTGGAAAAATCATTGTTATTCTCAAAAACATTGTTAATGCAATATTTACTTGCAAAAGAAAAAAAGAATTATCCTAACAATAAAAAATATTTTTTGATTTTAAATAACCCACAGAAGATTAATAAGTCATAAAAAAGATTGTCAAAACTTCAAAGTTGACATTAACTAAAGATAAATGTATTATTTTTTCAGACATGACAAAGAAACTTTATGCTAAAGATTACATTTATACAAGATAATGCCTTTTTATATTAGCCCCCCCCCAAAATAAGGATTCAAAACCTAAAACTAATGGAATGGTCCTCAGCGTCTCTAGATATTAATCTGATATTAACCTGATAGGCAACCATTAAAAAAGATATATATGAGAATGAAAGACAATATTCAAACAAAGACAATCTCTGGGATGCCAAAAACTGCTGTAAGTAATATTTAAGTTGAAACACTAGGAAATTTAATAAAATCAATGAATAAAAGATAAATGAAGGTTGTAGAATGTCAAGAAGCCCTATATTATAGAATAAAACAATAATTTAATCAGCTATATAGCATATTATCTTAAACAAATATATTTCTTTGGCCGATACCTTTTGGATTAAGTGCAACATCAATTTTTATTTATAAATAATATAAATAAAAATTGATGTTGCACTTGATTTACGTAATGAAATATGACACCCCCAAAACAAGTTATTTTTGATCAGGGTAGATATTATAAACTGGAATGAAATATATTGTTCATATAAATATTAAATGAGATATTAAAAGATAAATGTGGCGCCCTGTTTGGCCAAAATTCAGTCTTTTGGTGGTGAGGCCTGGATGATGGTATACTTACACTACATGCCCCTCCTCTCAGCCATACCAGTAAGAGCCAAAGGAATACAGGGCATCACATTTGGGGCCAGCTTTGCTACATGATTTGCCAGAAAGTTGTCAGTGTTGACAACTGACCTCATTTAGGGCTCCACAATAGGTTTTCTGTCTGGATTTACTTCCATAGCCTTTTTCATGTCTGATTGATTTATTTCTTATGGCTTAGTAAGTACAATAAATTACTGCAAATAATTTTACTATAGAAATACATTGCAAATGTTTTTTACTGTATAATTACATCGTAAATAATTTTACTATAGAAATACAGTGTAAATATTTTTTACTATAGAAATGCATTGAAAACTAGGAAGAAAAGAACTGTTAGTGGTCAGTATTCAAAACATGCCTTACCAACAATATAGAGTTATTAGAATTAGTTCTGGGACTATTGTTTCAAACAATTATAAATGTTTTTCCTATAGAATTACATAGAAAATGTTTTTACTATAGAAATATAGTGTAAATATTTTTTTGCTATAGAAATACATTACAAATTTTTTACTATAGAAATACATTGTAAATATTTTTACTATAGAAATACATAGAAAATTATGAAAGAAAGAATTGTCTGTGGTCAAGATTTAAAGCAAACATTACCAACAGTATAGGGCTATTAGAACTAGTTCTGGGACATTATTCCTTGAAATAAATACATGTGTACTTGTAAAATCTTTCATATTTCATAGCTATTTATGATTGAATTAGAAGAGTTAAGCATTGTTTCTGAAATGATTTTAGCCGTAGGTTTTTTGCTTCTGCAGCAAATGAAAGAAAATGTCATTAATTATTATAGTCCAAATTTGAAAGATTTTTTTTCCTGACACTCTTGTTTACCTTCACTCACATCCGAACATAGTATTACAATCAGTTTCTTTTTAGAGATGGATGAAGTGAGAAGTGAGACTAGTGAGAGAAGGAAAGATTAAGGATTAGATATGGTAAAAAACAAATGGCTTTTTTGTGTTAGAATACAAATGTTTTTCCTGTAAAAATCAGAACTGGCTTACTTGAATCTTTTGGCTTGATTCATCATATGATCTTTATTCTGTTTTGATCTATCTATCTATCTATCTATCTATCTATCTATCTATCTATCTATCTATCTAAGTCTGTAATCTATCTAGCTATCTAAGTCTGTACTCTATCTATCTAAGTCTGTAATCTATCTATCTATCTATCTATCTATCTATCTAATGTTAATCATTATTATTTTCCAATCTATCAGGTGTTGAGCATTATTTATAACACTCACCTATCTATCTATGCATATCTATCTAAACATTTTCATGTCTATCTATCTATCTATCTTAGTTTTTTCATATCTATCTATCTATCTATCTATCTATCTATCTATCTATCTATTTGTCTCTATCTATCTATTTGTCTCTATCTATCTATCTCATGTTGATCATAATTATTGAACAATCTATCAGATGTGGAGCATTAGTTATCTATCTATCTATCTATCTATCTATCTATCTATCTATCTATCTATCTATCTAAATAATGTTAATCCTTATTGTCTAGTCTATCAGATTTTGAGCATTATTTATCATTAGCTCATCTATCTATCTATCTATCTATCTATCTATCTATTACAATAATTTCTAAGCATCAAACTTGGATAGGTTTCAATTTTTATTATAGGATTAGTTTTCTTGTATAATAAATTTTTTCATGACCCATCAGCCCTTGAGCTTAAGCTGACAAAAATGAATATTGATAGCTTATATCCCTGGGAGAGACCCCAAAACCAAGACAACCTCAGACAAACCAGGATGTATGATCAACTTCTATCTATCTATTTTATATGATTTCCACTTTCATCTCTTTCTTCAAAAAGAGATTGTTTGTTTTTTTCCAATCTAATGTGTACATTTTGAAAGTCATTTCATGATTGATCACAGCACAACAATTTGCACATATATGACTCTTCAGCTCAGATACACTCTTGCATAATCATTTCCAGATGTGACACTTGATCTATCTATCTATCTATCTATCTATCTATCTATCTATCTATCTATCTATCTATCTATCTATGTTGGTCTGTTCACATCTATCTATCTATCTATCTATCTATCTATCTATCTATCTATCTATCTATGTTGGTCCTGTTCACATCTATCTATCTATCTATCTATCTATCTATCTATCTATCTATGTTGGTCTGTTCACATCTATCTATCTATCTATCTATCTATCTATCTATCTATCTATCTATCACAATCTGCTCATTATCTATCTATCTATCTATCTATCTATCTATCTATCTATCTATGCCGGTCTGTTCACATCTATCTATCTATCTATCTATCTATCTATCTATCTATCTATCTATCTATCTATCTATCTATCTATCTAATGTTGATTATTATTCCTCTATCTATCTATATAATAAATGTGAATGTCAATGTGTCACTGTGTCACACTTTTTCAATTAAAGGGACACAACTCTCTAACTTTCAATAGCTCATGTTACAGAAATTTTATATTCTCAAGTTTTCATTACTGTGATTGTTTTTGGCAATTTTTTACATGATTTTTTGTGACAAATTTTTCTGCAATTTTTATAACTTGGAAACAAATTTGGAAATAATTAAAATTAATTGCAAAATCCAGTGAAAGCCATCCATGAAATAAAAATAATTGATTGTACAGAAAGTAAGGACCTATGTATATCAAATTGTCTTTAAGTGTCAGCAGAAGGATTATCATTGAAATTTTAAAAGGTAAGTTTAGATATTAATGCAATGACCAAATTTGAGTTCTTCTGTAGTTTATTGTTGCCTATTGCATATGGCAGCAGTATGCCTTCCAAAACGAAATCTCCACAAACAGAGGACCAAATTGCAATCAAAAGAGTCAAGGAAAAGAAAGTGCCATGCAAATGAGAACCCAGATCAAATGGCAGCCAGGAGTGTGTCCAATGCTGAGAATATGCAAAGACTTAGGAACTCTCAAACTCCTGAACAAGCCAAAGGCCAAATCAAGAGACCTCCGCAGAGGCTAGCTTAGATGCCACCTGATAGGGTGGCTTTTAAGCTAGTGTATATATATATATATATATATATATATATATGTATATTGTAGGTACATGGTCGAGTGGCTAAAGCATTCTGACCATGAAACCCAGCTACTTAGAGAGGTTGCAAACAAGGAGGAGACTTATACTTAACATCAGGAAGAGGCTGCTGAAGTTTCTGGCATGCATAATGAGAAAGGAGGGCATGGAGAATCTGATACTCACGGGTCAAATAGAGGAAAACGAGACAAGGGAAAACAATGCATGACATACCTGGCAGGTTTAAGCAAGTGGATCATTGTATGTGGTCTCGGGGAGATGGCAGAGAGAAGGAACTTGTTGAGAGCTGCAAGGGATAGAGACAAGTGGAGAACCATGAACGTTTATATCCTGAAAGGACATGGCACATAAATGGAAAGAAAAGTAATGAGACATCTTTAGTAAATTGGTTGGACGACATAGATTAAAAGAGAATGGGAATCAGTTAAACTACTGTAATGCTGGAGTAAATGTATATGTATTGCATTTATTAGAGGATTATTAGAAGGAAGACTCTGCTCTCAAGAAGAACAAAGTTTCCCATTCGAATTTTGCCAGAAGACTAGAGTTCCTCCGGAGATCCATTGAATGCATGTAAGTATATATATATATATATATATATATATATATATATATATATATATATATATATTATTCAGCAGTTTTCAATCTGCTTGTCTTCAAGAAGCAAGAGCAAGATCTAAAAGGTCAGCCAATCTAACAGTGATCTCATCCCACAATCCTCACCTTTGCTGTCAGATCCTCATACGTTGAAACCAATGGGAGAGTCCATTATTATATATATATATATATATATATATATATATATAATGGACTCTCTATATATATATTGCTGTTTGTGGCTTGATTTTTATATTTTGCATCATTCCAGAGTTTCATTTTTTATCTCAGCCAGATTTACATTCTCTGCCACAAAAGTTATTGATTGACTGATTAATCTCTTGGTTTCTTTAAGGTTTATCAACCCTTTGTGGGCTATTTAAAGCTGAAATATATTTTGGATCATAGGAGGTTATTTACACTACCAGGTATTCATTAACAATTCCTCTTTAAATACTGACTTGGCTTTTGGGATTGAACAAGAATTGGTTCTTTTCATAGTGATTTGACTGCAAGTCAAACATTACTGACATGCAATACATATAAGATTTCCAGTGTAAAAATGTCAGAAAGTAAGAATGTAGAGAGTGCAGGAATGATTGAATTTAAGAATGTAGAGGTTGTAAGAATGTTAGAATATAAGAATGTACCCATTGCAAAAATATCAGTATATAAAAATATAGAGAGTGCAAGAATTATTGAATGTAAGAATGTAGAGAATATAAGAATGTTAGAATATAAGAATGTTAGAATATAAGAATGTTAGAATTGAACTTTAAAAATAGTTCTATTTAATAATTTCCAAAAAGTTCACTGAAATTTTATAAAAATTAACACTTTTTCTTTTCTTGTTTTCAACTACATGATTTTATGCTTAACCCAGGTTAGGGGTTGTTCAAACAGAATTGAAAGAAAATCTATTTTTCGAATGTATTATTTCAAATTTGGTGTATGCATGTGTCTCTTCTTGTATCTACATCAAATGACACAATATATAAGTCATATAAGCACAACACAGACTTAGACGTGCGTTACATACACTCGTGCAAAATCACATTCAGACAGTATGTGATGTACAGAGAATTAACTCTTCTTTTATATTACAGATCATTATTATTATTATTATTATTATTATTAGGAAATGACTTTATTACAGAACTTTTTAAATCAATTTTTATTTGTCCATTCAGCTTTTGAAAGACTACCAACTTCTGACCAAGAAAGCAAAAAAATGAAGATATCGAAAGATGAATGAGAATAATTTTGATAAAAAAAAAACAAAGCTCTCCGAATACTATTTGCTCAAAGATATATTACTGGCTATAATAGAGATACCATTATGTGTTTTGTTTGACTGCTGACTGAGTGAGTGCAAAAAGTAATGAAAAATGATAATAGAAAAAATAAAGGCAAATTATTTCCCATAATGCTTTGATCATAAAAGACTGAAATAACAGAGCCATTTTCTCAAAAGTTCCTTCTCTTAATACAAATGGAATTCATGATTTTGGGGTCTATTTTTCTAATTTTATTCTTTATGTATTTTGGCCACATATTTGTCTTTATCTATAATAAAAACAACAACAACAATAATAGATAAAAAATACTTTAAATTAACTAGCAGAAACTTGAAAAAGGGATGAATACTTGGGTAGTGTTACTAGTGAGATTCACAAGGTCATTCCTCAACTGGACTAAAAAGGAAAATTAATCAACGAACTTATAAACTCATGACTATGCGCAAAGCCCAATATAAAATATATGATAATATAATATACCAGGTGTAACAGCAAACTTGTCCATTTGTTACATTAAGCTTTGAACTGTTGTATCTTAGAAATGATTAAAGATATCTTACTGGAATTTTCCCAGGTTTTTATAACGCTACTGCACTCTACTTTGAAGATTAAGAATGTATTTAGCTCTAAGTTGAAATGATGATCCCTCTTGCTGTTGTGATCTACTGATCCAGTATTCCTCTCTACTGTTTCTACGTTTTTAAACTTATTCGCCATTCTATCAATGGTTCTTGAATGGACTTTAAAGATGGAAGCCAAAGTATGAATGTTGGTACCATTACTGAAGGCCTGAATGATCTTTTTTCCTCTCATCATTACTCACTTGGGAAGACATGGAATTGAAACAAAATGATTTTAACATTTCTAGCTGAATAACTCAAAGAAGTTTTCAGTAATTTTAATGACAAATAGTGACAAGATGGCTAAATGTCTTATCTGAAAACCTCAAAAAAAAAAAAAAGAAACTCAATTAGTTTAGTGGTTTTTTAGATATTAAACATTTTGCTGGATGGACAATTGTCCCATGCTGTTACATGAATTGGACAATTCTGCTGTTACACCCAGTACATATATTTTTTCTTTTTTCAGTGATGTTCATCCTATACATGACCCGGAGCCACTCAAGGTAGAGGGTTACACAGTAAGAGGCACAGTTTATATAGATAAATGGGGAAGATAATAGTTAACCCTAGACTTGACCAGGTTAAGATTGTAGTGATCGAGGAATCATCCTTTTGGGAGTCAGTTCCACAAAGGAATGGTTGTGGAACTTACATCTCACCAATGGAATACAAAGGGATAGAAGATGGTTTGCTGCAATGTGGGTAGGATGGTGGGGGGTCTTAACTGTAAAGGTCAGAACTGGCAGAATTAAGGAATGTAGTAGAGATTTTCCGAGCGTAGCTTAGATGTGGCACAAGGCCAAAAGTATGGGGCATCTAGTGAGGATCGAACTCACTTTTCAGTAGTAACTGATCTAGCAAGACAAGCTTGCTAACCATTAAGGAATGTAGTATATCTGAACACTTTCCATGTAAATAGCGATAGAACAGTGACAAGCTTGCAAAGTTTTGTCTGTGAGAAAGAGATTGTGGAATAGAAAATAATTTGTCACCCATAAGGACATGGGGATGCTTTTGGACTTTATCTAGACTGGAAAGTGAAGGGATTAAGACTTCGGATTAAAAGGTTTTATGGATTTGTGCAGCAAAATAACACTAGTAATTCATGCAACTGTAGAAGTAAGAGTAGATGTCCATTAAATGGAGCTTGTAAAACAGAAGCTATAATTTATAAAGCAGAAGTAACAGATATTAATGGCCAAAATAAAATGTACATAGGATGTACGGAAACATAGATGGTACAATCATAGGTCGTCTTTTAAGCTAGCAAATCTTAGGTACCCTACCAAACTAGCTAACCATGTATGGAATTTAAAAGAAAAAAACCCAAAAGGTATCCATTGGTAAGGTGGAAAATTTTAAAATATCAAAACCATCCAAAAGCTACAATCATATTTGCAACCTGTGCCACCAGGAAAAATTGGATGGTTAGTGAGGAAAAGTCATTCTGGCTACCATCATAGCTTATCATTATAGCCTACCAAAAACACAACAACCACTCAGGAGGTATTGTAGATTCTGGTAGTTAACTGACAGTACCTCATCACTGTTTTTTAATTAGAATTTGAGTAAAAATAAAGTATATCCTTATTGAATTTATTTAATAAATTCAATACAATACTTTTTAAAATAGGATTTGTGGGGAGTCATCTAGTGTTGTGTCGGAAACCTACCACCCCTCTTGAAGATGAACTTGTCTGCGTCTGTGAACAAAGACTTTAAATAGTGGAATGTCAGTTGACATGGGAAAGATAGATAGACAGAGAAGTTCTTAGCTGAGCTAGTTATTGACTACTCAGGTGATTTCTGTACCTTTTTACCAACCTATTAAAACCCTTTTATTTGTTACGTGTTATTTGACGTTTGTCTCTACTAACCCCAAATCAACATCATAACATCTAGTATGGTGATAATAGCCCAAAACCTAAATTTTAACTTAAAAATTTGGGGGTCGTCTTATATGCCCAGTTGCCTCGTATGCCAGCATATATGGTAGGTCATGGGCTTCTGTGGGCTGCCAAATGAGATAGCAGCCTGATCTGTGAATGACAAGTTCTCAGGCATAAATGGCAGGGAAACATGCCCAGTGCTGGGTTGGCAAGTTGCAGATGATGTTGGCATCACCTCCCCTCAAACACTCCTCATTTCTCCTCCTCAGAGTGCTCCACTTCAGAGATGCAGAGAGATCACCAGACATTAGTTAGATGAAGACGGTCTTATCATTATGTTGAAGGTATTTCAGGGAAGTATATGTGGGAGGTATTTCTACCAGACACTGTATTTAAAAATGAAAGATGATGACAGGACGTAGAAGAATTAAAGACTTTGTCCAAATGCCGGCAATCAAATTAGATAAATATGTACAACGATGCAATGGAAATATGAAAAGTGTATAAAACAGTGCAACAAGAAAGAAGGATGTAATAAATAAAGGAACAATGACAAATGCAAGAAGAAAAAAAAGTAAGACAAGAAAAGACAAACAGAAAATATTGTGGATGAAGAATCACAGATGAGACAACTCAAATGACACCTGCAGGGAGAAAATGACACCTGCAGAGAGAAAATGACACCTGCAGGGAGAAAATGACACCTGCAGAGAGAAAATGACACCTGCAGGGAGAAAATGACACCTGCAGAGAGAAAATGACACCTGCAGGGAGAAAATGACACCTGCAGAGAGAAAATGACACCTGCAGGGAGAAAATGACACCTGCAGGGAGAAAATGATATCTTCAGCTTGACATCTCAGAACTAGTTAGCAAAGTTGTATGGTATATATATGAAAGGTTGGGCTAATACATAAGTAAAGCCAAATTTGCTGTCTATACTACCATTTTTATTATTGACTATTTCGTTACAGTGGTTAAAGTGGGTGACTATCGTCTTAGTCCTTTTTGTGATTTAAGAGTTCATCCAGGGTCATCATGTCTTTGACTGATAGAAATTAATTTGGTGAATTCATCCTTTCTTTTTCTTTTTCTTCTGGAGTTGTACGTCACTGACCTACAGAAGCTATGTCTGGGTTCTGTCAGTTAGTGAGAATAGGAATAATAGAACAATCATCTATGCTTCAAATATTGCTGTCACATGTGGTTGGGTGCTCTGTTATATATTTAGAGATTCTTGATAAAATCCAAACAAGAATCTGCAATGTTGTTGGTTCTGACCTGGCATCTTGGCTTCAGTCACTTTCTCACCACCATAATGTAGCTACCATGAGCTTTTTGTATAAATACTTTCATGGTAATTGTTCTAATGAACTTTTGTCTATGGTGCCTAGACTTTATGAATTTAAGTGCAGTACTAGATTGACGGATAGGTCTCATCATTTCACTGTTGAATTGGATAGATGCATCCATAAGTTCTAGGTGAACAGTTTCTTTTCTTGTCTGAGGAAATCTTTTCTGGTTTCTTGCTTTCAGTCAACTTTAATCTTCAAAACTGTAAATGCAATCTCAATCGTTATCTTCTGTCTTCATGATTCCTTTTTTTATTGTTCTTGCTCCTTAATAATGTTTTTCTTTTTCTTATTCATTCACGCTCAGTAGCCACTTATGTCTTAGTGGCTTTATTGCCTTGATTGGGGTGAAATGAGTTAAAAAAATATATTACAAGAGTTAGAGTAGACCAAAAATAAATTATAATGACCATATCTGGGCTGGTGTTGTCCATCAATTGACTGATTTGTTTTTTACAGTTTATCAACCTTTTGCAGGTTATTTAAAGCCAGAAATTATTTTTAGATTGTAAGAATATTTTTTAACATAATAATGAAATCTTACTACTAATTAACCCATAGCTAGGGGGAGAAAAAGACGATTCATACCTTTCTCAGATATTTTTGTGTGTAAGTGAATATAACAAACCCAACTGGAATTGGAACACAGCTCTTCAATTTATAAATTCTAGCTGTTATCCATTACACCACCTGCACATCCAAGCTTACAGCACCTTGTATTCCCAAGCAGTCACCCATCTAGGTATTGACCAGGCTCAATGTTGCTTAACTTCAATGATGGATTTGTCCAATTCTCACCTTCCAGCCTTCATAGAGTTCAAGGTTTTTTTACATGCCCTTGTCAGGGGTGACTTATTTCCCACTCTGCAACCTCTTTCCCCGCAATGCTACGAATCTATTGCTACGCTATTGCTATTTACATGACATATGTTTAAATGAGCACAATTCTTTACTTCAACTGGTTCCACCAGTTTACTGCTAAGACCCATCATATGACATCTCTCTGTATTTCAGGTGTAAGGAGAAATTTCCACTAAGGCAGCTACTTTGTTTTATAGGCTCCCAAATGGTTGCTTCCTGGAACCCTAAAATCTTAACTTCTTTAAGTCTTAGGTCAATTATCATCTATCCTCCTAAACCTCATAATCTTCACTTTTTACTTCCTCCTCTTACATACATATCATACACTTCATTCAGTAACCCTCTACCTTCGGTGACTCTTGAGCCTCGTATTGTGTGAACTTTAGTAAAAAAAATAAAATCAGGACTGTTATATATTGTACCTATGATTACTAATGGGTATGTCCTAATCCTCATAAATACGTTGGGCACTATTGTAAGTGGGGGTAATATGCTGTCTAAGTAGTCTACCACTAGAAGTGGTTTACCTACTTCATGCCGCTGGCGAGTATTGTATTTTGTGGATGTTATAAAAATTACCATTTCATTTCCAATCTCCAATTGGGTTATTCCTCATTCAGTAACCTTTTCTAGGTTACAACAAGGACAAAGTACATTAAAAAAATATTGTAAGCCAATTATTAAGGAGAAAGTAATGTTGATAGCCATAAAAGAGAGAAAGCTGTGACGAGCTATGATAGACAACATCCTGAAGGGATACACCATATAGAAGGGCTAGTGATCAGATTGTGAAAGAAGAACAAAGGTTATATTTAGAAATGAACTAAGGTTGAGCTGAATGGATGGAAAACAATGATAGTTTGATCACCACCAAACACTCAAAAAATGTAGCCTTGTGCCAGATTTGGCCTGAGGAAATGTAAATCAAGACGCAGTTAAGAAAGTGAAGTTGGAATAAAGTTATGAGAAATCAATTCAAGCCAAATCAATCCTTTCAACTTTGATTTGATAGAAAAAGAAAAATATTTGAAAAGCTCATGAGAGAAAGTGTTTGAACAAATAAAAGCAATGAGAAAGTTTAATGTCTGCAAACAAGTGACTAAGTTTGGAGAGCAAAAAACCTTTATCAGATTAGAGAAAAAAAAAACTTAACTGCTTGGAGGGTAGGGTTTTTTTTTGTTTTTATTTGAGAAAAAAAATAACCTTTTAAAATTTGGAATTTATATTACTAGATCTGTAAACCCATCATATCACAGGTTGGATATATTCAATGTTTGTTAAAACTTTCCTTCTCCCTCATGACTGATGCAGTTATTATTATTATTATTATTATTAATATTATCTTCTCTTATTCCACAGGGTTATTTTGCTTTCAACTGGAAATCTTGCATTATGGATGTTTTCTATCAAACCATGCAACCCCAAACAGCAACTTTCACAGAATATTTGTAGAGCCAAGCAAGCAAGCAGACTTCTGAAGCAATGGGATACTAGATTTTATTCCATTTTTCTTGTAGCTCTTTAGGTTCAGTGGTAGAAACCCCATTTCCCTATGATAATAGTCAAAATCAGGGACTGAACATCTTCCTTTCTGGTAACCTCACTCTAAAGGCAAGTGTATTTATTAATCATTTTAAATTATTTTGACCATGATATTATAGTCACTGGGAACATTGTGAAGATATTTTCTTTTTTCTTCAAGTATGGTGATGTCTGGTTAGAAGGGCTTAGGATGTTGGGAAAACTGAAATCCCACAAGATCTTGATTTGGTCGTTTTCAATCATATTCTTATGATTGTGGTGGTGCCATTTCTCATTGACTTCAAGTTCTTCTTCTTCATCATGACCACCACCACCACCACCACCACCACCATCATCATCATTATTATTATTATTATTATTTGTGTATGTTATGCTTCTTGCTTTGTATCTTGTAGAGCCAGGTCCAAACTATGGTCCTTAGGCCCTAAAAGAGAATTGTCATTAAATTGATAGCATTTTTCTTAGTACAGTGTAACCCGGATATAAGAGACCCGGATATAAGAGAAACCCGGATATAAGAGAGATTTTCTCTGGTCCCAAATTAGAGCCTGTGTTAATGTATATAAAATAGACCAAACCCGGATATAAGAGAAACCCGGATATAAGAGACTTCTTCTCTGGTCTCGACAACTCTCTTATATCCAGGTTACACTGTATATGAGATGTTCCTAGTAGGGCGATCTTCTGGGCGACTTGTATGTTGATGTTACCTGGGATGCTATTAGTAAAACTGTCCATTCTTTTTCTCACAAGGCCCAGAACACTGATTACTTTTGGTACAGTCTCAGTCTTCATTCCCTACATCTTGTTAAGTATTTTTCTGGTCTCAGCGTCTAATCTTTTAATGTCATTCAACTTCCATTTCCTGTACGTTACTATTATTATTATTTTTTTCTTTTGATTTCCTTTTTGTTTTTCTTAGACAGTTATTGTGCATATTAGAATGAAAGAGTTTTCTTAGTATGTGAATAGTACTTATTGATGCAATCAGATTTCAGATAAAGGTAAATTTCCTGGGAAATAAAATTTTTATGCACAACTATCTAAAAAAAGAAACCTGAGAAAAATTACACACTTATCAATATGATATTGAAAAAGAAATGAAAAAAAAAAGTGATTCTAAGAAAAAAATGGACATTAGAAAAACCACGAAACTGGTGCGACTAATGAGTTTGATCAAGTATGAAAGGACACAAGAGCTCTGTAATTATAGCAGAAAGAACAGACATAATTAAAAGAAACAAAGATGGAAAGCAACTACAGTAGTTTAATGTGAAGGAAGAGAGAATAATAATAATAATAATAATAATGATAATAATAATAATAATAATAATAAAGACCCCAAACAAAAACGGTGCCTCCTTATTGATATGGCAGTCCCTGCTGACTGCAATGTATCTTTGAAGATATTCAAAAAGCTGTCAAAATACAAATACTTAAGGTTAGAAATGGCATCATGACATTTTCCACTGACCAATTAAAAAATAAACAAAAAAACACAAACATATTTTATATAGATAAAGCCCTTTATAAGGTGTGGGATGTACTCATGAGAACAATTTTTATTATTATTATTATTATTGTTATTATTTTATTTCATTTGATTTCTGGTGTGTACTCATTGATTTCTGGGTCCCAACCAGAGATCTGAGGTAAGACAGGGCATCATAACATCTTCCATGGCATTTTTTGAGGAAAAAGAAAAGCCTCCTAAAAAAAAAACCCTAAGATCACATATATTTTATATAGATAAAGCCCTTCATAAAGTGTGGGCTGTACTTGTGAGTACAATTTTCTTTTGCATTATTATTATTATAATTATCATTATTTGTCGCTTCTTTTGTATTAAGCTACCATAGTTATTTTCCATTTTTGTTTCTTTTAATTATGTCCGTGCTTTTTGCTATAATTATAGACCTCTCGTATCCTTTCACAATTGATCAAACCTGATCGCACCAGCTTTTGTGGTTTTTCTAATGTTCATTTGCTTCTTAGAATCACTTTTTTCTAAAGAAATATAATATTTTGCCCGTTGCGAACATCTCACACTGCTTCTTTTATCAAAACATCATGTTTGATTTTCTTAACACTTCTACCTATTCTTGTACCAATATGGACTTGCAACTTACCCTGCCTCTGACACCTGCACTTTGCTTAGATGCTATTGAACGGTATAAATATAAACAAATTAGGGTAGGAATTTTACCAAATCGATGCATCTGTAACAACCACTGCAGTATAAAAAATTAAGACCAGGCTCTGCATACAGCACCACCTGTGGCCACTCAGAGAACTAGTGTAAGAACCACAAATTTGTAATTTGGCCTAGAATAAAAGAAATCCCAGACAATCAGTTACCAGAAAAAATCAGAGTTGTACCTATCTTCTTCTACAATGTATCATGTCTTTTAGAACATGGGAGTTCATGGCTCACCACAATTTCCTTTCCTAATAGATTTTAGCATTGTTTGTCTACATACTATCCCTTCCCTTTTCTGTTTTGCCAGTTTTCTTATGAGATGAGACATTAAAATTTTTAATTAAATTTTTAATTAAATGCAACAGTTTTAGTAAAAGATCAGTTATCATATGCCAGGAATGATATCCTAGGATTAATTAATTTTTACTGACAAGTATACAGCTTATAGGTTAAAGGAAAAGACTTTAAAAGCTCTTAGAGACAAGTCCTACTTTAAAATTAATAAACCATATTTTTCAGCATCAAGGATACTTTTTTTTTGCTCATGTGTTCAGTCCATTGTATTCTCAGTATCCTTCTGTAGAACAACATTTCTGTTGCCTCAAGTCTCTTGTTCATCTGTGAGGAGATTGTCCAACATTCACTGACACAGTCTTTCAACTCTCTCACCCGAGTGGAGTCAGCTGGGATATCTAAAGATGCTGGTACTGCTCCCAAGAGGGTGGTCAAAAGATCAAGGAGAGCAGTGAGGTAAAAGAATGGGTGTAGAGAGTTAAAAAAACGGGAATGGGATGCACCAGCCGGTTCAGACAGTTGAAGCGTGCAAGGGCCAAGGCTTTAGGTATGTAGGTGTGGTGAATTTTTTTTTTTTTTTTTTTTTTTTTTTTTTTGAGAGATGTTTGATATAGAGGGCCTCTATAGTAGCAACATGTTTCTGATAAAGTAACTTATATAGTGTTTTTGACCAGAATTTTTCTTAAGGTTTCTTGAAAATTGTGGGTTGATAGATTTTTTTTTTTATAGTACTTTGATCTGATAAGTGACATGTGAGATGTCTACTCAAGGAGGTGGTAGTATGTGCAATATAGTTAACTGATTTATGGAAAGAAACAGTCTTGTACTGGTCAGTAAAATTGATACATTATTGATACACTATAATGGTCATCAGGAGGAGGCATGGTGGAGTAATGGATAGTGGGTCAGATTGAGGGATCAGAGAGCCGAGTTTGAAATTCAGTCGAATCCGTTATATTCACTTACATGCTAATGCCCTAATACTCTTCTTCTCCCCCCAGCTATGGGTAAATAGCAGAATAGACTGGGTTCTATAGCCTTGGATGGCAACTGGTCTAAGAGAAAGACAACTCTGAATTCAAAACCTGCGGAGGGTCATTTGGGGACCTTGTGGCACGTAGTGCACCAGGTCTCTCTATTCAGCCCTTCATAAAGAGTGGTTTGTTCTGCAGAGAGCCTTCACCATGATAATCATATGTGCTGGTGTCTGGGTTTTTGTTTCCTAGGAACTGAGCTACTTGACCCTCATATGGGAGAGTTCACAATATATATATATATATATATATATATATATATATATGCATGTGTGCATATGTGCATATGCGTGTATGTGTACAAGATGAGGATCATTACAAGAATATTTAAAAAGAGTTTATATATTTACACTATTTCTATTATTTGAACTGTTATCCTCATCATTTTTGCCATAAAAAACGTGTTCATCCAAAAGAAAGATAATAAAACCACAAAGACAGAAGGGGTTGCTGGGGGGTGAAAGAATTAAAAAAACAAAAACATTGCCAAGGAGCAAGAACAAAAGAAGAATAATCAGGAGGACAGTAGACACTGATTGACATTGCATTTAAATTTTTGAAAGATTAAAGTTGTCTGGAAAGCATGGAGCCGGAAGTGAGTTCCACAAGCGAGGAGTGCGAGAAAAGAAACAATTAACATAGAACTTACAGTTACATCTAGCTAACTCAACTGTAAATTGATGAAACCGTGTCACCAGTCTAGAACTGCTCTTAAATTCATAAAGTCTAAGTCCGTTATATATGATACATGATTAAGCGATCATGTATCTTTCAATACATGACTGAGGAGCAGATTTTTTTTCCTGCAGTAGGTTTCCATTTCTTTCCATCCACAGCTATAGAACCTGGTCTGTCCTGCTATTTACCCATAGCTGGCAGAGGGAGAAGAAAAGGAATCATATATTTCCCAAGAGTATTAGCACGTAAGTGAATGTAATGGATTCGACAGGAATCCTGCTCATCTGAACAATTACCATAAAAGTATTTATAGAAAAGGCAAAAGGAAGCAACTTTATGGTGGTGGGAAAATGACTGAAGCCGAGATGCCAGATCAGGACCAATAATATTACTGATTCTTTGGATTTTATCAAGGATCTTTAGATATACAGCAGGAGCACCAGACCATATGTGGCAGCAATATTCTTAGCATGGATAAATGGTAGACATAGATGTGTAAGATAGATTCTGGAGAGAAAAATTGTCTAGCACACCAAAGATGTTCATCTAAAAATTATTGGATGCAAAGATTATTTATTGAATATTTTTCTAAGAATTATTGAATGCAAAGACTTTTATCGATTATTTTTTTATTTTATATATTATTGAATCTAAGATTTCTTCTCAGTGTCTTCTAGCCTGATGCAGAAGAGCTGGTATCCCTGCCCCCAGATACATTCTATTGAAACTGTAAATTTGTTTTAAATTATCTTCTTATATGGTAGTGAATGTTCGACAATTTCTCCACGGATGAAGAAAAAGCTTCACTCAGCAGAAATGTCGTTCTACAGAAAGTTTACTGAAAATTCCATGGATGATTAAAATAATGATGAAGTCATAAAGAAAATGGCAACAGAGAGAACATTTGTACTCAAGATCAGGAAAAGAAAAATGAAATTCCTTGTACAGATAATAAGGAAGAAAGGCTTGGAAAATTTGATACTCACTGGACAGACCGAAGGCAAAAGAGACAGGAAAACAAAGCATAACTGACCTGGTGAGCTTGTGTAAATGGATGACACAAATGGATAACAAAAGATGCTACCTAAAAGCTAAGCAAAGTATTAAGAAATAAAAAAAATTCTTCAGAAACAAAGAAAAGAATGCTGAGATGCTGTGTGATATCAATTCTCCTAATTAACAGTGAATGCTGGACAATTTCCTCACAGGTGAAGAGAAGACTAGAGGCAATAAAGATATGGTTCTACAGAAGGATGCTGAGAATACAATGGATGGAGTATGTAAGCAATGAGAAAAATAGAAACAAAAAGTATACTTAAGAGGTGACAGAAATGTGGTTTTATATAAGGATGCTGAGGATATCATGGACCAAGCTTGTGAACATCGATGAGGTCATAGAGAGGTTGTAAACAAGGAAGAGGCTAAAACTTAACATCAGGAAGAGGCAGCTGAAGGTACTGGGACACATAATGAGGAAAGATGGCCTCGACAATCTGATATCCACAGGTTGAATAGAGGGAAAAAGAGACAAGGGGTGACATACCTGGTGGACTTAAGAAAGTGGGTGACAGAACATGGTCTAGGGGAGGAAACAGAGGGAAGGAACTTGTTGAGAGCTGCAAGGGATAGAAGGAGGTGGAGAACCATGATCACCTACATCCTGAAAGAACATGGCTCATAAAAGGAAAGAAAGGAAAGATAAACAAGGGAATGACATACATAGGGTTTAGGAGAGATCACAAAAACAGCAAAAGAGCTATAAAGCACACAAAATTGTGGAGAGCCATGATCGTCAACATTCGGAAGAGACATTGCACATAGAATTAAAAAAACAATCTTGTGTAAATGAATGGCACAACAGGGTTTAGGAGGGATAAAGAAAAAGACAAAATTTATTTAGAGCTATAAAGGACAGGAAGTTGTAGAGAGCCATGATTGCCAACATTCTGACGGGACACGGCACATAAAAATTGAAAAAACAATATGGTGTAAATGGATGGCACAACAGGGTTTAGGAGAGATAACAAAAAGACAAAATTTATTTAAAGCTATAAAGGACAGGAAATTGTGGAGAGCCATGATCACAAACATTCTGAAGGGACACGGCATGTAGAAGTAGAAAAACAATATTGTGTAAATGGATGGCACAACAGGGTTTAGGAGAGATAAGAAATAGACAAAATTTATTAAGATCTATAAAGGACAGGAAATTGTGGAGAGCCATAATTGCCAATATTCTGAAGAGATATGGCACATAGAAAAGAAGAAGAAGAAGAAGAAGAAGAAGAAGAAGAAAATTAAGCATCATATCATTTAACTCTCACAGGGTATTGTGAGGGAAAGAGAGGGAGAGGCCGAGAGCCGCTTACATGATGAGCTTGTGTGAATGGATGACCAAAGGGACATTGGGTTTTTAGTAAAGAGAGAGAAATTGCTAAGAGCCAAATGAGAGAGAAAGTTGTGGAGAGCCATGATTGCCTCTGTCCTGAAGCTATGTGGCACATAGTAGAAGAAGAAAACAGCTAATTTGGTTGACATGTTTTTATTTTTAGAGGTGTTTATCGTGTTCATATGGGTGTGAGTGTACGGTGCTAGGATTGGGGTTTGGGAGCAAAGAGGGGCAGCAGCATTGGTTAGGAGATCCTAGCTTTGGATATTTTCTGGTACCGTCTCATATGCATGTGTATATATGAAACTCTTACATTTTCATGAATAAAGTACAGACATTTATGTGCATTTATTAATTGATAAGTTCTATTAAAAATAAAACCTTTTCTAAATTTCTGCTTCACTAGGTAACCATATGCCAAAGTTAATTCAGTCCAATGAACAGATATTTATTTGACTAGACACATTTATTGGTAAGCTTGTAAAAGTCTAGGCTTTTAGTTTTAAGTGCATCGATATTTTACTCTATCCAGTCCTTTTTCATCCATCTGAGACACTTTTCTTATATAATTATATTGTTTAAAATTTGTAAGATTATGGGGCAAAAGTCTTTGAATATATATATATATATATATATATATATATATATACTTTAAGAAATGGACAAAGTCCGACAATTTATTAAAGACATTTTTTTATGTTTAACATTCTTTTATAAAAAAGTCTTTAATATATATATATATATATATATATATATATATATATATATATATTTTAAGAAATGGACAAAGTCCGACAATTTATTAAAAGACATTTTTTTTTATGTTTAACATTCTTTTTATAAAAAAAAGTTTTAATATATATATATATATATATATATATATATATATATATATATATATACTTTTAAGAAATGGACAAAGTCCACATTTATTAAAGACATTTTTTTTTTATGTTTAACATTCTTTTATAAAAAAAGTCTTTAATATATATATATATTATATATATATATATATATACTTTAAGAAATGGACAAAGTCCGACAATTTATTCTTTTTTTTTATAAAAATTCTTTTTATAAAAAAAAGTCTTTTATATATATATATATATATATATATATATATATATATATATATATTAAGAAATGGACAAAGTCCGACAACATTAAAGACATTTTTTTTTATTATTTAATTTTTTATATATATATATATATATATATATATATATATATATAATGACATGTTTTATTTATTTTTTTATGTTTATATGTTCTTTTTATAGATAAAAATATTTAAGTAAATGCTCTATTTCTAATAAACAGTATTAACAACATTTACTGGCCTAAATGTCCGAGAAATTTTTATAGAAAATATGCGTCCTCTGACTGGAATCGAACCTGTATCCTATTTGGAACTATCATATAGCCTGACATGCCTTAACTGAGCGTTCAGTTGGCAAGGTTGATTTTACTGTTTTTAATCACAATTCTCTATTCCAGGTTGGCCTGGTTCCTTAAGATTATCTTAGGTTTTGCTCTACTTAGTGTATCGAGCACTTTACGTAGTTGTCTTTTTACTTGTTTTGGGTTTTTTTCTTTGGACTTGGAGATTGAACACTTGACGATTGTTTTTGCCCTGGTTTAATGTTCTTGGTTCTTTCTTTTTATTCCCCATTTTTCCTTGGGTACAATTTGTTATGCTGCAAGTTGAGCTATCCGAGGTTTTTTCCAAACAGTACCACCATATATATATATATATATATATATATATATATATATATATATATATATATATTTATATATATATTCATTTAGAATAAGTATGTAAAAAATTTGCCTTTCTTTCAATTGTGTGCTGATTGCTTAAGGGGAAAATATTTGACTGATGCCAAATCAGTCAGGTTTCGATCCCAGCTTAAGTAATTGGATGTCTAGTCGCACTGATGAGCTGTGAAACAGTGAAACAGTCTGTCTGTGGATGACAATATACATATATATATATATATATATATATATATATATATGCTCAAGGCTCAAGTTTGAGCAGCTTGATGATACTAGTTGTGGCTCCTGGGGGCACAGTCCTATGGTTAGAGAGAATCTCAGTTGAGTTCCACCACGGAATATGTGACCGAGCGGCGCTATATTGAGTCTGATTTGCTACATCTTTGTCACTGAAGCTTGTTGTAACAGTTGGTATGACATCTGCATGATGACCTAACTGTCAGGGTTTCAATTCTCGGTAGTGGATGCACACTGCTGATGAGTGCCAAATATAGGACGAAACGGTCGTCCAGTGCTTTCTGCATTCTGTTGAAGTTTCTTTCAGACTCGATGAATTACTTAATTATCAAATCCTCTGAATAATTTCTATCACATATATATATATATATATAAAGAATTAATTGATTTATTTTTAATCTGACATTTTTATTCCTTCAATCCTTATTATAATGGATAATAATATTTAAAATAAACATCTTATTTTATTTTTATTTTAAACAGTGTGTATTACATTTTCTTTATTAAGATTTTTTGAATGAAATTTCAGATAAACATAATACATCCTGCGTAATATCCTGCCAAAGACTGTATATTTTTCTCTAATAAGATTTCTTAAATATTAAGGCCTATAAAAAATATATTGTTTAATAAATAAATGGAACATCAACTTAAATATGAGTATCTACTAAAAATAACATTTAAATAATGAAAGTTGGTTCTCTATGTTGCACCAGAAGGTTTTCCTCACCTAAATCCATTCCTTTGAATCTACAAATCTACCATTCGTACTTGCATCGAATACTGTTGTTATATATGGTCTGGTGCCCCCTGCTGTTCATCTTGAAGTTCTTGACAAAATCCAAAGATGTATATACAATGTGATCAGTCCTGATTTATGATCTTGACTCCAGTCATTTTTTCATAGAGGTGATATGGCTTCTCTCTGTCTTTTCTACAAATATTTTCAAGGCAATTGCTATTTTCTCTGGTGCCCTAACTGCGTGAATTTAAGTGTGCTACTAGGTTAGTATTTCAGTCTGATCCTTTTACTGTCAAAACAGTTAAATGTAACTGCTTCTTCTACTCCAACAGCTTCTTCTCTCACACTTCCTGACAGTGGAACTTCCTTCCTCTTACTTGCTTCCCTGACAACTATAATCTTCAAGAATTTAAATGTAATGTCAATTAATATCCCCTCATAACTTGATCCTCGTTCTTTTTATCCTTTCCTCAATCCTTCCTATATATAATCTTTTCTTTTACTTTCACTCTCTGTAACCCCTTGTGTACTAGTAGCACTTCTGCCTTGCTTGGGGTAAAATGTTTATTATAAATATATATATATATATATATATATATATATATATATAATTGTGCTTGTCCCTCCCTTTGTTATTTCTTTTGTTAGTTCACATGACCTGTCAATACTTCATAAATAATGGACTATTCCATTTTGATTGTGTGGAAAGAGGTGAAAAGACACTACTTGGTTTCAGAAAGAAAATGAAACAAAGATAGGTATATAGAAGTCATTAATATCTCCTGCCAATACCTCATAAATAATGGACTATTCGGTTTTAATTGATAAAAGACATTAGAAATGCTACTTGATTTCAGTGTGAAAATGAATGAAAGAAAGAAAGAAAGAAAGAAAAAGAAATAAATAAAAGAAAAAGTAAAGAAATAAAAATAAAGAAAGAAAGCAATAAAAAAAAATAAGAAAGAAAGAAAGAAAGAAAGTAAAAATAAATAAAAGAAAGAAAAGCAATAAAGAAAGAAAAAGAAATAAAATAAAGAAAAGAAAAAGCAATAAAGAAAGAAAGAAAAGAAAGAAACAAATAAATAAAAAGTAAAAGAAAGAATAAAGAAAGAAAGAAAGAAAAAATAAATAAAAGAAAGAAAGCAATAAAGAAAGAAAGTAAGAAATAAATAAAGAAAGAAAGAAAAAAAAAAGAAAGAAAAAATAAAGAAATAAAAAAATAAAGCAACAAAGAAAGAAAGAAAGAAAGAAAGTAAGAAAAATAAATAAAGAAAGAAAAAAAAAAGAAAGAAAGAAAGTAAGAAATAAATAAATAAAAAGAAAAGAAAGAAATAAAGAAATAAAGAAAGAAAAGAAAGAAAGAAAGAAATAAAAATAAAGAAAGAAAGCAATAAAAGAAAGAAAGAAAGAAATAAATAAAGAAAGAAAAAGAAAGAAAGAAAAAAGAAAGAAAATAAATAAAGAAAGAAAGCAAAAAGAAAGAAAGAAAGAAATAAATAAATAAAAGAAAGCAATAAAGAAAGAAAGAAAGAAAAATAAAGAAAGAAAGAAAAAAGAAAAGAAAAGAAAGAAAAAGTAAGAAATAAATAAAGAAAGTAAATAAATAAATAAAAATAAAGAAAGAAAGAAAGTAAAAATAAATAAAAAGAAAGAAAGCAATAAAGAAAGAAAGAAAGTAAGAAATAAATAAAGAAAAAAGAAAAAAGAAAGAAAGAAAGAAAAGAAAGTAAAGAAAGCAATAAAGAAAGAAAGAAAGAAATAAAGAAAAGAAAAGAAATAAAAGAAAGAAAAGTAAGAAATAAAGAAAGAAAAGAAAAATAGAGAAAGAAAGAAAGAAAGTAAGAAATAAATAAATAAAGAAAGCAAGAAATAAAGAAAAAAAAAGAAAGAAAGAAAAAGAAAGAAAGAAAGAAAAAGAAAGAAATAAAATAAATAAATAAAGAAAGAAAAAGAAAGAAAGTAAGAAATAAATAAATAAAGAAAGAAAGAAAGAAAGAAAGTAAGAAATAAATAAAGAAAGAAAGCAATAAAGAAAGAAAGAAAAGAAATAAGAAATAAATAAAGAAAGCAATAAAGAAAGAAAGAAAGTAAGAAATAAATAAAGAAAGAAAGCAATAAAGAAAAAAGAAAGTAAGAAATAAATAAAGAAAGAAAGCAATAAAAAGAAAGAAAGAAAGTAAGAAATAAATAAATAAAGAAAGCAATAAAGAAAGAAAGAAAGTAAGAAATAAATAAAGAAAGAAAAAGAAAAAGAAAGAAAGAAAGAAAAGAAATAAATAAAGAAGAAAGAAAAGAAATAAATAAAGAAAGAAAAAGCAATAAAGAAATAAAGAAAGAAAGAAAAGAAAGAAATAAATAAATAAAATAAAGAAAAAAAGAAAGAAAAGAAAAAGTAAGAAAAAATAAAGAAAGAAAGCAATAAAGAAAGAAAGAAAGAAAGAAAAAAAAAAAGAAAGAAAATAAAGAAAGAAAGAAAGCAAAAAAATAAATAAAGAAAGAAATAAAGAAAGAAAGAAAAGAAAATAAAGAAAAGAAAGCAATAAAGAAAGAAAGAAAAAGAAAGTAAGAAATAAATAAAATAAAGAAAGCAAAAGGAAAGAAAAAGAAAGTAAGAAATAAAAAGAAAGAAAGCAATAAAGAAAGAAAGAAAGAAAGTAAGAAATAAATAAAGAAAGAAAGCAATAAAGAAAGAAAGAAAGAAAGAAAGAAATAAAGAAAGCAATAAAGAAAGAAAGAAAGTAAGAAATAAATAAAGAAAGAAAGAAAAAGAAAGTAAGAAATAAATAAATAAAGAAAGCAATAAAGAAAGAAAGAAAGTAAGAAATAAATAAAGAAAGAAAGCAATAAAGAAAGAAAGAAAGAAAGTAAGAAATAAATAAAGAAAGAAAAGAAAGAAAGAAAGAAAGAAAGAAAGCAATAAAGAAAGAAAGAAAGTAAGAAATAAATAAAGAAAGAAAGCAATAAAGAAAGAAAGAAAGAAAGAAAGTAAGAAATAAATAAGTAAAGAAAGCAATAAAGAAAGAAAGAAAGAAATAAAGAAAGAAAGAAAGCAATAAAGAAAGAAAAAGTAAGAAATAAATAAAGAAAGCAATAAAGAAAGAAAGAAAAAAAATAAATAAAGAAAGAAAGCAATAAAGAAAGAAAGAAAAAAAGCAAGAAATAAAGAAAGAAAGAAAGCAAAGAGAAAGAAAAGAAAGTAAGAAATAAATAAAGAAAGAAAGCAAGAAAGAAAGAAAGAAAGAAATAAAGAAAGAAAGAAATAAATAAAGAAAGAAAGAAAAGTAAGAAAGAAAGAAAGAAAAAAGAAAAAAATAAATAAAAGAAAGAAAGGAAAAAGAAAGAAAGAAAGAAAGAAAGAAATAAATAAATAAAGAAAAGAAAGAAAGAAAAAGTAATAAAGAAAGAAAGAAAGAAAAGTAAGAAATAAATAAAGAAAGAAAAAAGAAATAAAGAAAAATAAAAAGAAAGAAAGAAAGCAATAAAAAAGAAAGTAAAAATAAATAAAGAAAAGAAAAAGAAATAAAGAAAGAAGAAAGAAAGAAAAAGAAATAAATAAAAAAGAAAGCAAAAAAAAAAGAAAAAAGTAAGAAATAAAGAAAAAAAAAAGCAATAAATAAAAGAAAGAAAGAAAAATAAAGAAAAAATAAATAAAGAAAGCAATAAAGAAAAGAAAGAAAGAAAGTAAGAAAAAAAAATAAATAAATAAAGAAAGAAATAAAGAAAGAAAGAAAGAAAGAAAAAAAGAAAAGAATAAAGAAAGAAAAAAAATAAATAAATAAAAAAAGCAAGAAAAGAAAAAAGAAAGAAAGTAAGAAATAAAGAAAGAAAAAAGCAATAAAGAAAGAAAGAAAGTAAGAAATAAAGAAAGAAAGTAAGAAATAAAGAAAGAAAGAAAGAAGTGTTTAACAGCTGTTTCAGTGACATGGGAAAGTTGTCAGTTTGAAATTTTTCATTTGTACCCCCTTACTTTTTAAAATAACAACAAGCATTCATATTTATGATTGTTATTTCAACTTTTGTTAAAGTTGTTAAGCTCAGATATTTAAAGATGCGATAGGAGAACTTTTATGCATATTTTATTGTTGTAGAATTTGCCCTGAGCTTATTCAATCATTAATTTATGAATTACGATTCATGAGAAGATTAAAACAGGAAAACTGTGAAATTTTCACAGTTCTTTCTAGTATATATAATTGTGTATTTGGGTAGCAATCCCTCTTTTATACATGTTTCATTGAAGACGACTGTCCAAATGATCATTGACTCCAAGCACTTTCAACTTCTATTAACCATGATCAACAATGTTTACTTGTTTAACTGAATATGTAGATTTTTTAATGTATATATACCGATGGGAATGTTTTAATATCCGAACGTAGTTAATATGTTGTGGCCACATTCATATTAATTGATATTAATATATATATATATATATATATATATATATATATATATGAAAAAAGTGTATATAAATATAAATAAATATATATATGTATAATTATTTATATATTATATGTGCGGTACTTATTAGAAAGCGCTCAATATCAGAGATAGAGCTAACATATTTGGTTGGATAGATGTGAGTTTGTGACCCTGGGTTTCACGCTTTAGTGATCGTCAGACAAACGATGTTTGCGTTAGTACGATGACATAAGTGACAAAGTTCCCCCACCACTTCCACAATAACATCAATACACACAATCTACATAAACCCAAATTTAAAAAAAAAATTAATCAGTTTGTCTGACGATCGCTAAAGCGTGAAACCCAGGGTCACAAACTCACATCTATCCAACCAAATATATATATATATATATATATATATATATATATGTGAAAAAGTGTATATAAATATAAATAAATATATATATGTATAATTATTTATATATTATATATATATATATATATATATATATATATATATATATATATATATATATATATATATATATATATATATATATATATATATATATATATATTTATTTGTGTATTTAGGCAGCAATCCTTCTTTCATGCACATCTCATTGAAAACGACAGACATTATGACCTATTATTTCTCAGATTCCAACATGCTTAGACCAACTATCAAAATTTCTCAATGATATTGTTACCAAATATCTCCCTACTAACTATAGCATTAAATCTACCCATGAATTCCTCCAAATACTTAAAAGCACAAAATTAAAAACAAACCATGGCATTCTTGCGTCACTTAACATAGAGAATTTATTTACTAATGTTCCTGTCTCCGAAACTATTGATATTATCCATCTTCCATCAATCCAACCCAATATTTTAAGAAAACTATTGCTCACTTGCACCACTAGATTGGCAACTAAGTCCCATTATTTTACTGTTAGACTAGCTAGATGCAACCATCACTTCTGCTCTAACAGTTTCTTTTCTCACCTTTGGAACTCCCTTCTGATTTTATGCTTCCTTTCCAACTCCAATCTTCAAAAATTTAAATACAATGTCAGTCATCATCTACTATCTTCCTGAAACATGTTTCTTTATTGTCCTTTCCTTACTCTTCCTCAATAAACTCTTCTTATTCTTTATCAAGCTTTGTAACTCCCTGTGTTTTAGTAGCATTATTGCCTTGCTTGGGGTGAAATGATTAAAAAAATGTCTTTGTGCATATGTGTTCACAGATGCACTTGTATTTCTTTTCAATTCAATGCACATACAAACACATAAAGACATGTATATATTCTTGTTTATATAAATATACATGATTACGATAATATAATATATATTATGTTATATAAATATATATATATATATATATAACAGACATGTATATATTCTTGTTTATATAAATATACATGATTACGATAATATAATATATATTACATTATATAAATATAAATATATATATATATATAACAGACATGTATATATTCTTGTTTATATAAATATACATGATTACCATAATATAATATACATTACATTATATAAATATATATATATAACAGACATGTATATATTCTTGTTTATATAAATATACATGATTACCATAATATAATATATATTACATTATATAAATATAAATATATATATATATAACAGACATGTATATATTCTTCTTTATATAAATATACATGATTACCATAATATAATATATATTATATTATATAAATATAAATATATATATATAACAGACATTTATATATTCTTGTTTATATAAATATACATGATTTCCATAATATAATATATATTACATTATATAAATATAAATATATATATATATATATATATATATATAACAGACATGTATATATTCTTGTTTATATAAATATACATGATTACCATAATATAATATATATTACATTATATAAATATAAATATATATATATATATATATATATATATATATATAGATATATATATTCTTGTTTATATAAATATACATGATTACCATAATATAATATATATTACATTATATAAATATAAATATATATATATATAACAGACATGTATATATTCTTGTTTATATAAATATACATTATTACCATAATATAATATATATTACATTATATATATATATATATATATATATATATATATATATATATATATATATATATATATTAAATGATATATTATTAAATAATGATTATGCAATATGTTACATAATATAAATACACATGATTACCATATATATTTGTGTATCATGTGACTTTTGAAGAGCAAATTTTGAAGCTAATTTTAAAGGATGTCACATCTTGCACGGGATATAAAAATAGCATATGTACTGCTGGCCATGGCTATGTCATTGACCAAACTTATCCATTTACTGTAGTCAAATATAGCTTCAAAATTTGGTCTTCAAAGGTCACATGATATGTAAGTATATATGGCACATAAGTAAAACTGTATACTTTGATGTTGTTATATATGCAAGTATAAAAAAGATATTTTGATTTTTAAATACATTTGATAACATTTTCAAACAGAAAGGCTATAACTTTTCCAAGATATGTTCATAGGGAACTCTAAAATGGCTGTTTTTGGTCGATATAGAAAATTTTGATGTGATGAAGATTTTCTATAAAGATGGAAAATTTAGAAATCTTTCAATGAAAAAACTGTTAAAAATATTTTCATGCAGAAATATATTTGACAGCATGATAGTAATGAAAATAAAATAATTTCTGGCAGTGTGATAGTAATAAAAAAGTAATTTCTGGCAGTGTGATAGAAATAAAAATAAAATAATTTCAGGCAGTCTAATAGTAATAAAAAAGTAATTTTCTGACAGTGTGATAGAAATAAAAATAAAATAATTTCTGGCAGTCTGATAGTAATAAATAGTGTTTTAATATTACTATTATGTCTTTCTAGTTATTACTCTTTTTTGCTGTAGCTTTCAGTTGCTTAATTATAGATGTCTTTTGAGGGATATTTATGTATGACTAGCAGCATTGCCCCGCGTTGCCCATGCTTGATTCAAAAATCATACGACTCATACAGCAATCGCTATCACTTGAGTTAAAACTTTTTTGCCCTTCCTTGCCTTTAAAGGAGTGCCCTTTGCCGTGCCAATGTTGCTACATGCCTTACTTCTTTCCTATCTCACACTGCGAATTTTTTCTAAGCTCTATACTAAACATTAAATCTGTTACGAAAAAAGAACTAAACAAAATGAACACAAAACGATCAGCTTTAAAAAAGGACTCGTAACTGGAAAAACCGAAAGAAAAAAGAATGTTAACAACAAATACTTTTTCACACCCAACCCAGTTCTGCGGAATCAGAATCAACGTTGAGTTTAAGCAAGTGAATGAGCCAATTGGAGTAAAGTGCCATGCAGATTTAAATTTTTCCCACTTGTGACGAATGCAGCTATCGATTTTTTTTGCATGCTAGCATGCTAGTTAATATTTGTGTCAGTCAGCTGTTGGCTCTCACACTGGCCAATAGAATCTTCCTGCCTATTCGTGGCAACCAGCTATAGGCTCTCACTCTGGCTAGTAGAAAATGGCCTCAAACTACATGAAAACTACCATAGAAGCATGAAAAAATCAATTATTTCCACTATCGATGGGAGTTGGGAAATGCAAAGTTGGTCTTGGCTTTCCCACTAACTTGGAGCATGTGTATGTAAATTTTGGTGCAAATCCGTCGAAAGTTTCGGCCGTGCATTCGTTACACACACACACACACACACACGCACACACACACACATCCTGCCTTTTATAGATAGAGATGCCTCAGCTGGTGCCAACAAACATTGCTAGTACTTTGTTATGATAATTCCTTTTACAGTACCAGTAATAATAATAATAATAATCATAATAATAACAGAAAAAAATAATAATAATAATAATAATACGGTGCCTCCTTATTGATATGGCAGTCCCTGCTGACTGCAATGTATCTTTGGAGATATTCAAAAAGCTGTCAAA
The DNA here is from genome assembly GCA_903632075.3 of Acanthosepion pharaonis. Taxonomy (NCBI): domain Eukaryota; kingdom Metazoa; phylum Mollusca; class Cephalopoda; order Sepiida; family Sepiidae; genus Acanthosepion; species Acanthosepion pharaonis. Next base: position 150,739 of record CAHIKZ030000519.1, on the reverse strand, counting down.
ATACAAGGACCTTGAAATAGAAATTTCGAAAATGTGGCATATGGGAACATCAACAATCCCTGTTGTAGTTGGAGCCCTAGGACTGGTTGGAAAAGATTGCAGTAGACTAATTGAAGGGATTCCTGGAAGTCCATGCCTCAAGGAGATACAAAAATTGTTCTGACAAGTACAGCCCACACTTTATGAAGGGCTTTATCTATGTAATTTTTTTTTTTTTGTCAGTGGAAAGTGTCATGACGCCATTTCTAACTTTAGGCCCCTGTTGCGGGACTCGGAAAGAAATGTGTAAACGCTAGAAATCAAAGAAAATAAAAATAATAACAATAATAATAGTAATGTTTGAGTAAATAATAATATTATGGTATTTATCAATCCACCCACGGGGATTGAATGTGGCACAAGGCCTTTTTAATGTGGGTATCTCTGAGCCCGTAGGCCCAGCCAAAAATAAATAACCATCCAAACCCGCCGAGGCGGGCCAGTTCCGTCAACCTCCCCCAACGAAACCCTACCCTTCGGCGGAGCTTCGTCCGGGTTCCTCTCTGCAAGCAGAGAGTTCAACAGACACCCGACCCGGCAGCTCACAAAGCGCAGATACTACACTTTCATCCTAGCCACCGAGCCGAGCGGGTATTCTTTTTATAGATAAATAATATTACAGAGCCAAGTTAGATAGAATGTGGTCAGTTATAAACTAGGCAGTGAGCATTGATAGAATTAACCTACAGAAAGTTTTAACTTCCTAGATAGATGCAAGATTTTTATTCATTTTTGTGGTCTGAGGAAATATTTTCTTGGTGCAGAGAAATGGTTTTGTTTTTTGTCAAGGTGAAGCACCCAGTGAGGATCGAACGCACTATGGCAGTAATGGTCAGTATCACTAACTTGCCAATTACTACTCCACAGCAAGAATAAATTCGCAAATGGTAACAGTGGTTCTAATAATTGGACTTTATTGATCTGAATTAGACTTAATCAGCCTGGCAGGTGATTTGATAAATTCCTCCACATGACACTGAATATCATTTGTGCATGTTTTGGATTTCCTCGTACAAAAAAAAAAAAAGAAGAATCTAAAATTTAAAAAATAGACACAAATACAGAGAGTAAAATGAGAGACGATTGGTGTATAATGGTGTTCTGTCAGTTTTACGACCACTTGAGAAATAGGAAAAATCTATAAAAATATTTGACTATAGAATTCTCAAGACTCTTTCTCATCCACTCTCTCTCTCACTCTCTTTCCTTCTCCCTCCCTCTCTCTCTCTCTATATATATTTCTCTCCTCTTCTCTCTCTCTATTTCTCCCTTTCCTTCCGTCTATTTCACCCTCTCCTTCTGTCTCTTTCTCTCCTCTCTCTCTTTATCTCTCTCCTCTTTCTTTCTATCCTTTTCTTTCTCTTTTTTCTTTCTCTTTTCTATCTCTCACCTATCTCTTTCTTTTCACTCTCTCCTTTATATCTCTCTCCTTCTATCCCTCTCTCTCTGTTTTCTTTCTCTCTTTCTATTCTTCTTTTTCCCCCTCTCTCTCTCTCTCTTGTAATTTTCATTAAATCTTCATGGTCTACTGAATCTGAAAATTGTTGAATTTTTCTGTGTGATTTCTTTAATTCTCAAGATTTCAATGAAAAGGAAAAAAGAAGAAGATCTTATCAAATAAATTCTTATTAATTTGTTAGAAAATAATGAACAAAAATAATTTTATTCTTTGATTGATTGTGAAGAAGGTTCCTAACTGTAAGAAAAAAAATCTTCTAAAACATTTCTAGCATTGATTAACAAGATGTCAACATAAAACAAGAACAGAAGTTTAAATATCTAGGAAGTGTTTTAACAAAGGATGGAAAATGAGACACCAAAATCCAAAAGCACATTAAAATAGTGAAAGAAGGCTTCCAAAAGCTAAGCAAAGTATTAAGAAACAGGAAAATTTCATTAGAAAAAAAGAAAAGTGTACTGTTAAATAATAGTTTAGCAAACTATTATATTTTTAGAGGAAGTATGTTTCTGCTCAGACTTTCTGAGGTTGACCTTCAAGGTCAGATAGAAGACAAAATAAGGAAGTCAATTTTGATTGGCTGAGTCAGCGTGGGAATGATCGGTATAGAGAAAGGGTTTTCAGTAAATTGTTTCTAAACCATCAAACAATGTAGATGTATCTTCTTTCATGTCTGGAAAGGTTCCCCATTGGGGGGTGGGGAACGATTCCCACTGGATCGATAGAACATGTTGGCATGAACATTAATAAAATTGTTAAGTTAAAATTCCCTGTGTTGAAGTTCTTTTATCTCTGGAGTCATAACAACTAGCGACCACCGGCCACGAGAGAAGAATGCAACTTCATTATTGAATTGATACCAATGCCCAAGAGCTCCTCAGTACGAGGAAGCTATGCAACAGTACTGCACTGTTATGTGATATCAGTCTTCCTGTATGGCAGAGAATACTAGATAATCTCCCAACAGATGCAAAGAAAACTGGAGGTAACAGAAATACCTTCCAAAAGCTAAGCAAAGTATTAAGAAACAGGAAAATGTTGTTAGAAACAAAGAAAAGAGTACTGCACTGTTACATAATATTGGCCCACCAGTATGGTAGGGAATGCTGAACAATTTCCACACAGAGGAAGAAGAAACTTGGAGTAACAGAAATGTGGTTCTACAGCAGGATACTGAGGATTACATGGACAGAGCAAGTAAGCAAGTAGGAAGTTTTAAAGAAAATTGCTACTCAGAATCATAAAGATATAGCTGAAATTAAGTAGGGAAGTAGAGCATGAAGAACATGAGCCTCACAGGATATACTGAGGGCAAGAGGGTCAGAGGGGTGGGCAGCAGGTCACCTACTTAATGACCTTGTATGACTGGATGGCAGAATTGGTGATAGAACAACTAATAAGGGCTACAAGGGATAGGAAGCTATGGAGAGCTATGATCGCCCAAATCCTGAAGAGACATGACACATAAAAGAAGAAGAATCATCAGTCAGTCTTGGAGTCTGAAAAATTATTCTCTGCCAGAAACTTGTTCTCAACAAAAACAATTCCAAAAACTCCTACACCCCTTTTCATTTAAAAAAAATTACATTAACTATCGCCATTCTCACTTAAACCTAACATTTTTATTGGCTATGGGGAAAAATTAAAACTGTTTGTGTGCATAGTAACATAAGCTTAAGCTTATACAAAAATGAATTGCCAAAAAACTGAAAATTAAAAGGCTAATTTAACCTGGGAGGCACAGTGGATAATATATATATATATATATATATATATATATATATATATATATATATGTGTGTGTGTGTGTGTATATATATATATATATATATATATATATATATATATATATATATATATATATATAGTTGTATATTTAGGCAGCAATCCTTCGTTTATGCATGTTTCATTAAAAACTACAGACAAGGTACTACGGTTAAACTTTTTATTTAATTTTTCTTGTGTTCGAACAAGAGCTTTCTTTTCTGGACAAAGGGTGTGTAAAAACTGTCCAAATGTTTTATATTTCCGAGCGCTTTCGGCTATACATTTAGCCATTATCAAGGATGATTCGATTTTTCAGTTTAATTGAGTGTATGCGTTCTGTGTATGTCTTAGTGTGTGGTAGGGATGTTTTTAATTTCCGAATACGGTTAGCACATTGTGGCAATGTTCGTAGTTAATATTGTTAAAAGTTGGCGTTTTCTTTTTTTATTATTAAAGCTTCCATTATTTTTAGTCTTTTTTTGCAAGTGGATGCAGTTAATATATTTGTGTTTTCTACTAGTATGTTCCTAATGGAGTCTGGTAAATTTGTGTGTGTGTTTAAATGGGTTCTAATGAAGCTGTGATCAGATAGGTGGAACGTAAGACGTCTGGATAAGCATATAGTTGTGTAACCGATGTAATTATTTATGAGTCTCTCTCTCACTCTCTCTCCATATATATAGAGAGAGAGGGAGAGAGAGAGAGGAGAGAGAGAGGAGAGAGAGAGAGGAGAGAGAGAGGGACAGTGGAGTAATGGATAGTGGCTTGGATTGAGGAATTGGAGAGATGAGTTCAAATTCCAGTTGAATCGATTACATTCACTCACGTGCTAATACCCTTGGGAATGGTATGAATCCTCTTATTCTCCCCCCAGCTGTGGGTTCTATAGCCTTGGATGCAAACTGGTCTACTGCAGAAAGAAATGGCAACCTACCACGGGAAAAAATCTGCTTTGTCAATTATGTATCAAAAGATACCTGATCATGTATCACGCATGGCACTTAATTGACTGAATCTAATTTGACACTCTTCACATTTGCTGATCCAAGTCCAAAAACTAAAGGTATTATAAAAATGAAAGGTATTATAAAAAAAAATACAGTGAACAGATCTTTATAGAAAAATAATTAAAAATTGTTTAGTGCTCACTCTGGTACAATTTTGCACAAAAAAGCTTTCATTTAAGTTATAGAAAGAATCAGTTCCTGTTATGATAGTGATTTTTGACATCAAGCCGTCTAGTGATACCATTACAATCTATGAATGTAATACTAAACAAGCATTTAATATGGAATTGAGGACACATGGCACAGTGGATAAAGGTGTTGGTTAGATCCAGTGACAAGACCCAAAGAGTTCAATACCCGGTTAAGGCAGTGGAGAACTTGGAAAGGGGAATTAACAGGAGATAACTGATAACTGACATCCATTAAAAACATGGCACGTGGAACTAGAACAGTCTACCCCAGTGAGCGAAATAAAGGGTTCATTTCGACATTCCAACGACCTGAAAAAGATGAGGACAATAGTCAGAATAAAGCAAATAGGAATCAAATTTATAGCCTGAAAAACTTTTTGTACGACAGTAGCTTCGGCTGTTCTAGTGAGCCCCAATAAAGATAAAATAAAATATAAAAATAATATAAACAAAATAAAAAAATTCAAATAAATAAGGCATTTGCGTTTTCCTTTAAAACCATTATCTCTTCCTTTCTCTGTCTCTCACCTTCTCTTTTTATACTTCTCTCTCTCTTTCTCACTCTCTCTTTTCTCTCTCTTTCTTTCTCTCTATCCTTCTCTCTCTCTTTTTTCTTACTCTTTCTCTTTCTCTCTGTACTTCTCTTTCTATATTTCTCTCTCAACCTACGAGAAGGCAACCCTCAAATAAACTGAAATAAACTTGAAAGTGTTGTAGTGAGTCCTGATAAAAATAAAATATATAAACAAAATAAAAGGAATTCAAATTAAAATAAGGCATTTGTGCTTTCCTTTAAAACACTTATCTCTTTCTTTCTCTCTAATCATCTCTCTATATACTTCCCTTTTACCTAATGAGAAGGCAACCCTCAAATAAAAAGAGGAAGAAGAAAAGACTGAACCTGGCCAAAAAACACTGGAAATTTGTGAGAGCAGTGCCTACTTTTTTATGACTACAAATCTACCAAAATAAGAGAGGCTCCACACATAACTTCCATTAAAAAAAAAAGGAAAAAAATGGAATGCCAGAAAATAAAATGTTTTTGTCCAAACAAAAAAATGAACACAAAAAGACTTTTGATGTTAGCCAAAACCAAGGTCTTGGAGTCTGGTCAAAAGAATATAAACTCAAACCTCTAAGCTAGAGGGGAGATAATGACAAAAGACAGTACTGCTAGAGAAACCAGCCATGCGGGACACATGGAATTGTTAAGAGGTCATTTGCTAATGACATTTTCTACCCTCATGGAAGCCAATAAAAACACAGTAGATTGACACTGACCTATTTCGAAGATGAGCATGGTTTGACTTCAAAACTACCACTACCGAGATGAAATGGAATTTCTCCAGACTGCTATCAATATCCACCTTAGAAATGAACACTTTATTACACTGTATATCAAAAGGCTCACTCAAAGCAAATAAATAAAAATATCTTATTTATTTTATACCCTTGAATCAGTTCGTTTTGTTCCAAAGTTTTCAGTAAATATAATAATAATCTGATACAACAAACTACAAACTAAACAACGTGAAAGATATTATAAAAAAAATACATCTTTTTACAAACATAATTAAAAATTGTCTAGTAAGCATCCAGGTTCAATTTTACAGAAATAAAAGCTTTTATTTAAGTTGGAGAAAGAATCAGTTCCAGTTATAAGAATGCAAGCCATGCAGTAATACTTCTGTTCTCATGAGAAAGAATTCAAAGAATTCCTACATCCTTTTTTGTTTAAACAATATACAGGGTGGGTGGAAAGTAACTAGGCATTAGAAATTGCTTATAGAATTACGACACAGTGAACAAAGTGTCCTGGCAGCAGAACTAGCAATTGATTCAATGTAATCATTTCATGCCAATGGAAAATGTGAAACTAAGAAGACATTTCAATATCTGTCTGATATCCCCCCACCCCAACCACCACAAATCACCCAGCCAGTGGCAGGGTGAGAGTCAAGTATGAAATCACCCCCAAAATTCTCTTCTTAGGCAGTGCCAACTTACGAAAATTCAAGACATTTGACCAACTAGAATGTTTCTCTACATAATGGTACATGTGGGCTGGTTTTTAATTAATTTATATAACTTTTTTCTTTTCCCTAGTGTTTAAGAAATAAAAGTAAGTAATAATATAAAAGAACGATTATAATAATATACTGTAATAAAAGTTATGCGATGGATAGAAGATCTGCTCTTACTATAGATCATATTGGATACGATAAGAGATCTCCAACAATGACTAATAATAAAATAGAACAAATATAACAATCTACTTTAATAAACGTTATGTGACAGATAGAAGATCCGTTCTTACTGTAGATCTTATTAAGTGCAATAAGAAATCACCAACAATAAGTATATTCTGGGTATGATGATAAACTACATCTGGCAGCATGGGATCAAGGGTTTTTGAAGAGTGTGGTACTAGCTCTTAATTGTTGTTGTTCCCAGATCCAACTTGACTGGGGTGGTAGTACCTGTTAGGGTCCCAGCTATGGGCAAACAATTAACTGCCAAACTGGAGTCAAAACACTATGAAAGTGTAAAAATAGGTTTTTATAGTAAAAATGCAAGCAATATATTTTTGAAAAAATAATTATTACTGGCAATATATCTTTGAAAAAATAATTATTACCAGCAACACATTTTTGAAAAACAAATATTATTAGCAATATATTTTTGAAAAAATAATTATTATCAGCAATACATTTTTGAAAAAAATAATTATCATCAGCAATACATTTTTGAAAAAAAATATTATCAGCAATATATTTTTGAAAAAAATAATTATCAGCAGTACATTTTTGAAAAAAGTAATTATTACCAGCAGCAATACAATTTTGAAAAAAAATTACCGGCAATATGTTTTCAAAAAAAAAAATGTTACCAGCAATGCATTTTTGAAAAAAAAGTTATTACCATCAATGAATATCTTGTCAGCATTAAATAACCCATTGAGGTTGATATGCCATGAAACAAATCAAACCAATCCAACAATACGTAATAATCAAATAGAAAAATTATAACAATATACTGTAATAAAAGCTATGTGATAGAAGAATTGTTCTTTGCATATGACTTTTTCGTTCTTTAAAGAAATCACTTAATAATTTAACATATCCAAACGGCCTGCATCACTACTTCTAGGGCATTATTAGTTGAACTTAATAAACTGTTGATTTCTGGAGTAACAGAAAATGTGTAAAATCAAACCCTGCAAAGAGGGTCAACAGCTGTATCTAAGGATGTGCTTATAGCATAGCAGTTGTCTGTGCAGAAAGTAATATTATCATGCTCATTTCAAATCCCAGCTGAGGCTATTGCATTCATTTTCACACAAATACCATTTGGAAGGCATGAAACCATCTTTTCCCACTTAGGATCTCTAGCTTTGGTTGGCAAGGAGAAGAGCAAGCAATTCCACTCAAAATTGTTGATAAGTTGTAGATAAAAAATCAATCAAATTTATATATATATGTCTGTGTGTGTGTGTGTGTGTGTGTGTGTGTGTGTGTGTGTGTGTGTGTGTCTGTGGAAAAGAATAGGCATATTTTTTAACTATGCCAAAAAGCATATATCAGTTAAACCATCAATTTAATTACATTAATTTGAAACTTTTTAGTGAAGCACAAATAAAGCATACGCACACACACACACACATATATATATATATATATATATATATATATATATATATATATATATATATATATATATATATATATGTATGTCTGTATGTATATATAGTATTGTAGCATATAAAACATGTTTCGATATTGAAAGAGAGGTTTAAAAACATTGGTATCATGCTATCAGAAATAAACAAATTCACGCTTTTTCCATCAAAATGTAAAAATAAAAGTAAGTCATTGAATTAGATAAAAAAGGATCGATCAATATGCATTCATTCAGTATAATGCATTCGATTTTATGCTTTTCTTTTATTTGTTAAGAGAGCCGAGACAATGTTCACTTAAGTGTACAGTAAAGTATTTCACTTTTGAGTGACGAGGACAAAAGAAGTTTTTGCAGAGGAACTCTCCATTAACAGAAGTTAGAAATTTTACATCACTTTTGAAATCCAACTGAAATTTTGTCAGCACTGAAAATAGAACAGCCAGTCTGCTTCTATCTATCTATCTATCTATCTATCTATCTATCTATCTATCTATCTTAATACCTATCAATGTTTCTGCCTGTTCCTTTTCATATCTGTCTGCAAATCTATCTATCTCATTCTGTTCACATGTCTCTTTTAATCTATCTATCTATCTATCTATCTATCTATCTATCTATCTATCTATCTGTTAATATCTATCAATCTTTCTGTCTGTTCCTTTTCATATCTGTCTGTATATTTATCTACCTCATTCTGATCACATGACCCTCTTATTCTATCTATCTGTTAATCAACCTTTCTGTCCCTTTTCATATCTATCTATCTATCTATCTATCTATCTATCTATCTGCCAATATCAATCAACCTTTCTGTCTTTTTTCTTTTCATATCTGTCTGTATATCTATCTATCTCATTCTGATCACATCTTTTATTCTATCTATCTATCTATCTATCTATCTATCTATCTATCTATCTATCTATCTATCTCATTCTGATCACGTCTCTCTTATTCTATCTATCTATCTATCTATCTATCTATCTATCTATCTATCTATCTATCTATCTATCTATCTGTCTGTTCCTTTTCATATCTATCTATCTATCTATCTATCTATCTATCTATCTATCTATCTATCTATCTATCTATCTAATTCTTTTCTCATCTATCTATCTATCTATCTATCTATCTAATGCATTTCATCTTCTAGAAGGACTACATCAAACTAATGTAATGTTTTTTGCTGATTGAATTACATATGTGTAGGAAGGGAAGGGGGAGGTGTAAAAATGTCAACTTCAGTTCTGATTATGCACCAATAGGAAATACCGAAGATATTGGAATGCTGAAATTTTTAATTTTTAAATTAAATTATTTTTTTAGACGTGTCTGGGTGTTTTAGCATTCCAACATCTTCAGCGTTCCCTATCACCGCATAATTATAATTGACGCTTGCATTTCTCCTCCTCCCCTTCTTACTCATATATAGTTCCATCAGCAAAAACATGACTTTTGACACATTATATAGAATTTTTCCACTTTGTTATTCATTTGCCTAACATTATTCTGATGTATAGTAATCTTTATATCATATTCTCTCATGTTATCTACTTATATAAATTGTCAGTCTTTTAAAACTTCTTTACGATATTTATATATTGCGATTCAAAAAGTATGACTTTGTTTTTTATACTGCATGATTAAAATATTTTAAAACTATACAATTCAGCTACAGAGAAGAGTCTGGTTAGCAAAATCCTAATTACTGTTTATAAACGCATTATCTTCAACTATTTTTCCCGATTGATCATTTTTGCTCACGAAACGTACCTTAACGTAAACAATGACAACATATTATGAAATGGATTAAGTCCGACATTTATTTAATATATTTTCTGTTTATATGTTATTTTTATACATACAATTTATTTAAGTAAATGCTGTTTTTTGTTTTTTTAATTAAACAGTATTAATTAGATCTACTGGCCTGAATGTTCGAAAAATTTCTTAGGAAATATGCGTTCTCCGACAGGAATCAAACCTGTATTCCTATACGGAAACCGTCATTTGGCCTGACGTACTGTGCTATTCAGCTACAGAGAAGCGTCTGTTTAGCAACGCTCAAGAATAGTACAGCCCGTCAGGCCAAGATGCACGATCTGATAGAATCTTTTAAGAACCATCTATCCAGTCGACCGATAGTTTCGGGAATCGGAATCCTGACACAACACATTTCAGGTTTCATTGGCCATAAACTGAAATCTTTGCTACCCACTATTCTAAGATATATTAAAATACTACCTGTGTTTTACAAATTCTACAAAAATAGATAGGTTACCAAACGATTCACTACTTGTGACCATGGATGTGATATCCCTATACTTCAAAATCCTACATTTCAGGAATATAACGGACATAAAATTCATGCCCACACATAACAATTCCAATAGCCACCATTTTCTTCAAGTCATTGCACACCGATGGGAACTAAAATGGCTCCCAGCTATGCGAACATATTCATAGATGCACTGGAACGAAATATATTGAATAGATACCATCTAGAACTTTTCCATTACCACAGATACATAGACGATATCTTGTATGGTCACATGGTGAAAACGCTCTCCATGGTGTTAAACAACACCGTAATAATTTCCACACCACCATCAAATTTATAATGGAATATTCCACCAGTTCCATTTCGTTTCTGAGTGGACAACCACATCTCCACAATACTATACACCAAACCTACAGAGGGTCATTAGTACTTACATTCTAACAGCTGCCCCTTCCAACCTAAAAAAAAAAATCAATCTGCGGGCAATGTTGACGCATAAAATATATCTGTTCACAAAATGGGGATTACAAAAAAAAAAAAAAAACAAAAAAAAAAAAAAAAAAAAAAAAAAAAAAACACAGAGGACAACTATTATTTTATCAATGGGAATAACCCTCGTAAAAGTATCAAAAAGGCTCCCAAATTGTTGTAGAGTAGTTTTCACAGTGGAGGCCTGTATTTCACTAAGTCTGTCCTAAAAGAGGTTCGACGTACAAAACGTTAGGAACTTGAAATAATAGTTAATGACGCAGCAATCTAGTTGTGGTGGATTGATACTTCAATGTTCGACATCGACTGACACACCAACTCCACCGAGCGATATTCAGTCCCCCCCCACGAGGGCACCATGTGACACAAGGCCGGTTTAACGTGGGATCTCCGAGCCCGTGGGCTCGGCCAAAAATATGCCCTTTTAAAACCCGTATAAACGGGTTCAGGGTCGGTTTATCTCCCCGAAAGAGACTCCGCCCTTCGGCGTAGCCTCGTTCGGGTTCCTCCCCGCCCGAAGGCAGAGAGTTCAACCGATCAGCCGGTCGTCCGACTTCAGACTGAACACAGACCGACCCACTGAGCTCCGGCGACTGCTACTACTACTTATAAGTGGGAGAGTCTATTAGCAATAGAATAGGTGTGTTCCGGTATAACACAAATTAAATAGAAATATTCTTTTAACCTATGAAACAAAACAGAATAATTCCAGAATTCTCATGGTTTTTGACTTCAATTACAATATTCACAAACTTTCCCATATCTGACTAAAAGATTTCCAGAGAAACAGGCACGGAATTCCGTCTATAGTTGAATAACCTTCTTTTTATCTGCCATATCCTTTCAGGACGTAGGCGATCATGGCCCTCCACTTCTCCCTATCTCTTGTAGCTCTCAACAGGTTTTGTGTTTCTGGCAACTCTGCCAGACTACGCTCCGCCATCCACCTGCCCATGACCGCCACGCATTTTTCATGCGCTGCTTTTCCCTGTCTCTTTTTCCCCCTCTATTCGTCCCGTGGGTATCAGATTCTCCAGGCCCTCCTTTCTCATCACGTGTCCCAGAATTTTCATCTGCCTCTTCGTTATGTTAAGCATAAGCTTCCTCCTTGTTTGCATCCTCTCCAAGACCTCATCGTTGCTCACATGCTCGGTCCATGATATCCTCAGCATCCTTCTGTAGAACCACACCTCCGCCGCCTCGAGTCTCTTCTTCATCTTTCAGGATACCGTCCAACATTCGCTGCCGTATAGGAAGACAGATGTCACTTAGCAGCTCAGTACTTTTTTTCTTTGCCACCATAGTAACCCTCCTGTCTCGCAATACTCTGCCTAGCTTCTGTAATGCATCCTTGGCCATCCCAATCCGTCTTCGGATCTCAGCGTCGCACCTACCGTCATCCGTCAAAACACTTCCCAGATACTTAAACTTCCGCACATGTTTGATTTTAGTGTCCCCAATCTGCAAATTGCATTTCGGATTCATCCTTTTACTGATGACCATGCATTCCGTCTTCTTGTAGTTTATACTTAATCCTTTCTTCTCGCTTTCCCTTGCTATCTTCTGTAGGAGGTTTTGTAGTTTCTTTTCCGTATCTCCTCTCAGTACCGTGTAATCTGCGTATCTTATGTTGGTAAGATTGTGGCCGCCAATGATGAATCCTGGTAGGATCTCCAGTTCCCGCAGAATTGCCTCGCTGTATAGGGTGAATAAGTCCGGTGAGACGACACATCCTTGCCTTACACCCCTTTCTATTTTTGTATATTCACTGAGATTATTCTCGATGTGAATACATGCCGTCTGCTGCCAGTATAGGTTCTAGATTATTCTGATATCTTTCTGATATCTTTTCTTTTGGCTTCGTCAGGTTAGAATGAAAGAAAGGCAACACTGTATGTGATTACAAATGCCATGGATCTCTGAGGATAAGTGGGTACCATAAATCAAATTAAATTAGATTGCCTTATCACTTCCAATGTCCAGACTCAAGAGAGTCTCTGTTCGCCTGTTTGTTTGTTTCACATGACATGACAGTTCATGATAGATAGATAGATAAATAGATAGACAGTAACAGACTGAGATCTGATATATATATATATATATATATATATATATCTATATATATATATATATATATAGATAGATAGATAAACAAAGAAAGGGAGAGATGAACTGCCTGGTACAGAGTAAGAAAGGAAGAAAGGTATATAAAATGGAACAGAGAAAAAGGAAGGACAAAAGATGATTGAATAAAGATTAAAAAAAAAAGAAAAAGAGAAAATAAAGAAAGAAAAAGACGAAAGAAAAACTGAAGATGAAAAAAAAGGAAGAAAGAAAGTAGTTTGATTGATTAATTTATTTTTACAACTTATCAACCCTTTTGCAGGTCATTTAAGCCAGAAAATATTTTTACACTGTAAGAATGTTTTTGAGATAATGATGGTTTATTGATACAAGTCCTACTGATTAACCCATAGTTGAGGGGAGAAGAGGTGTATTCATACGTTTCCTAATGATATTTTCACGTAAGCGAATATAACGAACCCAACGCGAATTGGAACTCGGCTCTCCAATTAACAATTCCGGGCCATTATCAATCACACTACCCGCACATCCAAACTTACAGCACCTGCTACTCCCAAGCGATCACCCATCTAGGTACTGACCATGTTCGACGTTGCTTAACTTCGGTGATCATATGGGAACTGGCGTTTCAACGGTATGTTGCCGTTAGCCAGAATTAAGTAGAAAGAAAGAAAAAAAGAAAGAAAGAAAAAAAAACGACAAGAAAGACGATAAAAGAAAATATAGATGTTGATGTTTTCTTTATGGTTTATCAACCCTTTGCAGAAATGCCAGAAAATATATTTAGATTGTAAGATTTTTTGCAGATAATTATAATTCGTTACTAATTAACCCATAGCTGGAGGTAGAAGTGGTGGATTCATACCTTTTCCAAGGATATTTGTGCGTAAGTAAATATAATGAACCCGACTGGAATTGAATCTCGACTCACCGATTTCCAATTCTGAGCCGTTATCTATTGCATCACATTGAAGCTTATAGTACATGGTATTTACCCATCCTGGTACTGACCATGTCCGACGTTGCTTAACTTCAGTAATCGTACGAGAACCGGTTTAAGAAAACTGAATGATTAATATAATAAGGAGAAAAACAGAATAAAAGAAAAAGAGAAAAGAAAAAAAATAACCAGACTTAACTTGCTGATAGTCCAAGAAACGTCAAATTATTATTAAGTTTACATGCTGAAACATTAAAACTCAGTGTCATAAGACAAAGGTTAATTTAGTTGAGAGATCTCGTTTTACGAACCGAAAACCGGACAACTTCAAATGACCTTTCCAAGTGTCATGTACGATGCACTGAAAACATCTTTTCGTGATTAAGCTGGAAACAGACAAAAAAAAAAAAAAAAAAAAAAATGGCGATTGATTGTCCAGCCTCTCTGGAGATAGCAATGCCGAGCTTCCATGAATTTGTTACGGTTTCTCTCGGCTCGACATGCAAAACTATCGCGATGAACCATTAATAAAAGATGAGGACAATGGCAAACAATTAGAAAATGAAAATGAAATCATTAATAAATGTTAATTGTGTCTACATTGACAAATTACAATCAGGTCTCAAAAGTGTCCGATTCTTAAAAAGAGGTTTTGTTTTTCCTTTCATAAATTCTTAAACGCAAGATGAACCACACCCACGCGTGTAAAAACACACGTTAGTTAGTGGGCTGATATTTTTAACGGCATATCAACTTCTCATGGGTCATTTAATACCGAAATTTAATTTTCTTGAGTGCTTTGACGGAATAAAATATGTTATTCTGCTTTCACAATTGAATACATGGTAGATGATACTCAGTTTTTGTGCATATACAAGCTTGTGTGAGGAATTACTAGAGGCGGTGATATGTGTATTTTATGCTGTTTTTTAAGTTGTTTTGGAATACAGTTTGATTTAAGAAATTGTAGGATATTATATGGATTAATGTAGGATATTATATGGATTAATGCAGGATAATATATGGATTAATGTAGGATATTATATGGATTAATGTCATGAAAGATGACGTCAGTTGTGTTGTTGATTTTGTTTAGCGGCATATCAAGCACTAAGCGTTATTTAAATAATTTGAACGCAATTGTATGCATTCAACTACAGATAAAAAAGTATTACTGCTCATGTATTTTCGGCCGTTTTTATATATAATGTCTTGCTGGTATTTTTACTATTAAAATGTATATTTATACATTCATAGTGTTTTTGTTTGAGGGGCTCACTATTTGCACATAGCTTGGATCCTAACAGATGCTACCACCCCAGGACAGAATGGACGGGAAACAGCAATAAAGAGGTCGATCCAGGCTCCTTAAAACCTTCAATCTCCCGATCAGAGGCGTTGCGATCCAGGCTCCATAAAACCTTCAATCTCCCGATCAGAGGCCTTGCGATCCAGGCTCCTTAAAACCTTCAAACTCCCGATCAGCGGCCTTGCGATCCAGGCTCCTCAAAACCTTCAATCTCCCGATCAGGCCTTGCGATCACGGCTCCTTAAAACCTCCAATCTCCCGTTCAGAGGCTTTGCGATTCTGGCTTCTGAAAACCTCCAATCTCCCGATCAGAGACCTAACGATCCTGACTCCTGAAAACCTCCAATCTCCCGATCAGATGCCTTGCGATCCAGACTCCTCAAAATTTCCAATCTCCAGATCAGAGGCCTTGCGATTCTGGCTTCTGAAAACCTCCAGTCTCCCGATCAGAGACCTAGCGTTCCTGGCTCCTGAAAACGTCCAATCCCCCGATAAGATGCCTTGCGATCCAGACTCCTCAAATCCTCCAATATCCCGATCAGAGGCCTTGCGATTCTGGCTTCTGAAAACCCCAATCTCCCGATCAGAGAACTTACGATCCAGGCTCCTAAAAACCTCCAATCTCCCGATGAGATGCCTTGCGATCCAGACTCCTCAAAACCTCCAATCTCCCGATCAGAGGCCTTACGATTCTGGCTTCTGGAAACAACCAATCTCCCGATCAGAGAACTTACGATCCAGGCTCCTAAAATCCTCCAATCTCCCGATCAGATTCCTTGCGATCAAGACTCCTCAAAACCTCCAATCTCCCGATCAGAGGCCTTACGATTCTGGCTTCTGAAAACCCCCAATCTCCCGATCAGAGAACTTACGATTCAGGCTCCTAAAATCCTCCAATCTCCCGATCAGATGCCATGCGATCCAGACTCCTCAAAACCTCCAATCTCCCGATCAGAGGCCTTGCGATTCTGGCTTCTAAAAACCATCAATCTCCCGATCATAGACTTTGCGATCCAGGCTCTTTAAAACCTTCAAACTCCCGATCAGAGGCCTTGCGATCCAGGCTCTTCAAAACCTTCAATCTCCCGATCAGGCCTTGCGATGCAGGCTACTGAAAACCTCCAATCTCCCGTTCAGACGCCTTGCGATACAGGCTCTTATAAAACCTCCAATCTCCCGATCAGAGGCCTTGCGATCCAGGCTTCTCAAAACCTCCAATCTCCCGATCAGGGGCCTTGCGATCAGGCTCCTCAAAACCTCCAATCGCCCGATCAGAGGCTTTGCGATTCTGGCTTCTGAAAACCCCCAATCTCCCGATCAGAGAACTTACGATCCAGGCTCCTAAAAACCTCCAATCTCCCGATCAGATGCCATGCGATCCAGACTCCTCAAAACCTCCAATCTCCCTATCAGAGGCCTTGCGATCCAGGCTCCTCAAAACCCCCAATCTCCCGATCAGAGAACTTACGATCCAGGCTCGTAAAATCCTCCAATCTCCCGATCTGATGA
The DNA here is from genome assembly GCA_903632075.3 of Acanthosepion pharaonis. NCBI lineage: Eukaryota > Metazoa > Mollusca > Cephalopoda > Sepiida > Sepiidae > Acanthosepion > Acanthosepion pharaonis. The sequence continues at coordinate 133,985 of CAHIKZ030000519.1, read as the reverse complement.
CTTGCGATCCAGACTCCTCAAAACCTCCAATCGCCCGATCAGATGCCTTACGATTCTGGCTTCTGAAAACCCCATCTCCTGATCAGAGAACTTACGATCCAGGCTCCTAAAACCTCAATCTCCCGATCAGATGCCTTGCCATCAAGACTCCTCAAACCTCCAATCTCCCGATCAGAGGCCTTACGATTCTGGCTTCTGAAAACCCCCATCTCCCGATCAGAGAACTTACGATCCAGGCTCCTAAAAACCTCCAATCTCCCGATCAGATGCCTTGCGATCAAGACTCCTCAAAACCTCCAATCTCCCGATCAGAGGCCTTACGATTCTGGCTTCTGAAAACCCCCAATCTCCCGATCAGAGAACTTACGATCCAGGCTCTTAAAAACCTCCAATCTCCCGATCAGATGCCATGCGATCCAGACTCCTCAAAACCTCCAAACTCCCGATCAGAGAACTTACGATCCAGGCTCCTAAAACCCTCCAGTCTCCCGATCAGAGGCCTTGCGATCCAGACTCCTCAAAACCTCCAATCTCCCGATCAGAGGCCTTGCGATCCAGGCTCCTCAAAACCTCCAATCTCCCGATCAGAGACCTAGCGACCCTGGCTCCTGAAAACCTTTAATCTCCCGATCAGATGCCTTGCGATTCTGGCTTCTGAAAACCTCCAGTCTCCCGATCAGAGACCTAGCGTTCCTGGCTCTGAAAACCTCCAATCTCCTGATCAGATGCCTTGCGATTCTGGCTTCTAAAAACCCTCAATCTCCCGATCAGAGAACTTACGATCCAGGCTCCTAAAATCCTCCAATCTCCCGATCAGATTCCTTGCGATCCAGACTCCTCAAAACCTCCAATCTCCCGATCAGAGGCCTTGCGATTCTGGCTTCTGAAAACCTCCAATCTCCCGATCAGAGACCTAGCGATCCTGGCTCCTAAAAACCCCCAATCTCCCGATCAGAGGCCTTGCGATTTTGTCTTCTGAAAACCTCCAATCTCCCGATCAGACGCCTTGCTTCAGAATGTAGTTTATCGTCATACCCAGGACTTTAAAAAGACTCACACGCATACGGATACATAATCTTCTTTCATATACGTATCCCTTCTGAAAGTACGTTTGTTGTGGTTAAAAAGGTTGTGGGTCTTGTGTATATTTTTAGGTGATGCTGCGTGTTCAATATATAAACAAAGAAGATAAAAGATGCGTACAAAAAAAAAAACGTGTTTCCGTTACGGAAGTTTATTTCATTTACGCTGACTGTATTAAAATAAGTGAAACGTCTCTTAAGTATGTCCGCTTTCCTTTCTGGTTCAGAAATTATTAACAGGAAGTAAGGATACGAACGTGTAAAGATGGTCGAGCTCAAGTCAGCCCCGCACTGAGTTGGGAAGGCTAAAACTCTACTTCATTAGTAGGACTGCTAAAACGCACCCTAACGATCTCGTTGGAAAGAGTAAATAGTTAAGTCGTCAGTGGACCGGGGAAATTAACATTTCTTAATGGGTACGTGGTTCACATCTTGAAGCCAAGAAGAGAAATAGAAAGATGCTGTCCTTTCCGGAAGTGGAGTAATAAAATAGCACATGTGACTAGAAATCATTTCCGGTTTCTTTATAACTTGCATCATGGGAAAATGAATTTATATATTTCTTTTTTTATTCGTTATTATTATTTTATTCATTGGTTTTATTTCATTTTCCCACAGGCTTTCTACAACTTTCTGTCACTTGTTAAACAACGTTTGAAACTTTACCCTCTACACACACTCTTTATCCCTCCGCTCTGCCATCCATTCATACAAACTCGTTAGGTAGGTTTCTCTCTGTCCTGTCTGCCTGCTTTCAGTATGTCTTGTGAGTGTCAAATTCTCCAAAGCCTTTATGTATTTAAGAACGTTATAAAATATAAACGTCCATTTTGTTTCCATTCTCCTTAAGACTGCTTTGTTGCTTACGCACTCCGTCTGTTGTAAAACAACCACTGTCTCAGATCAGTGGCGAAAAATGGCGTTGAGTGAGTGAAGTTCTTGGGTCTCGACGAAGATCATATTTTTTTTAACCTTGTGGAGAGAATCACAAAGGACTGTACCAAATAACAGAAACCACGTCATTTGCGGACTTATAACGGTCTTAACGACAGAGACTGATAGATAGATAGATAGATAGATAGATAGATAGATAGATAGATAGATAGATAGATTTGAACAAACTGAGATAGATATATCGATCGATAGAAACAATGACAGACCAAGAAATGAATAGACTGAGTAAATAGAGATAGATACATACATACATACATAGATAGATAGATAAGAAAAGGAAAATATAGATAGATAGATAGATAGATAGATAGATAGATAGATATGAAAAGGAAAATATAGGTAGATAGATATGAAAAGGAATAGATAGATAGATAGATAGATAGATAGATAGATAGATAGATAGATAGATAGATAGATTGATAGATAGATTTGAACAGACTGAGATATATATCGATCGATAGAAGCAATGACAGACCAAGATATGAATAGACTGAGTAAATAGAGATAGATAGATAGATACATACATACATACATAGATAAGAAAAGGAAAATATAGATAGATAGATAGATATGAAAAGGAAAGACAGATATATCGATCGATAGAAGCAATGACAGACAAAGATGTGAATAGACTGAGTAAATAAAAATAGATAGATAGATATGAAAAGAAAAATATAGGTAGATAGATATGAAAAGGAAGAGATAGATAGATAGATAGATAGATAGATAGATAGATAGAATAGTTATGAAAAGGAAGAGACAGACAAGCATATAGCTTGCTAGATAGATAGATAGATAATGAACATTTTGAGATAGATAGATCGATAGATATATAGATAGATAGATGAGAATAGAATGAGATAGACATTTAGACATAAACAGACTGTGAGATAGCGAGCTAGCTAGCTTGATAGATATGGACATGCTAAAATAGACAGCCAACAAGCGCTATAATCAAAGTCGTGAAGTTAGATCCGATAAACAGCCGCCCATTTCAGAGATCGAAAGAGACTCTACAGTTTTCAATGACCTGAATTGATCTTCAACATCTTCGATTTTCTTCAACATCTGCTCCTCGCTGTTGCTTCAATATTATCTGAAATGATTGACGCACTTATTTCATGACTTTTCCACTGCAACTCTTCAAAGTAATTTTTGAATTTTAGAAGCGGCATCTAAACGACGATGGTAATTGTTGCGATTAAATTCTTTAAGGTTTGGGAAGATTAATGCTCGTCTCGAGCATCTCAAAAAAATAGCAGTTATAAAGCAACAAAAAAAGAAAAGGAAAAAAAAGATGAGAAATTCTTTTACTTTGAAGTTTAGAAAAGTTTGCAGTTTTATACTGACATCTAAAAATCTGATTCTCCCCATTCGATCAAATATGTAATTTTAAAATTGCTATTTACGCATCTTGGTCGAATTTAACACAAGGCCAGACATTAATTGATTAGAATGTTCCCCTCATAAAAAATAGGGAAATATATGCTTGGAAATAATTTTTGTAAATAATTGGCGTTCCGTCGACCTTCCTTAGGCTGGCACTTGTTAGAATTGAAATAATTTAAATCCAACTTTGGAACTATTTAAATAGATAGATAGATAGATAGATAGATAGATAGATAGATATGAAAAGGAAAATATAGGTAGATAGATATGAAAAGGAAGAGATAGATAGATAGATAGATAATGAGACACTCGTAAAAAAAAGAAATAGGGAAAAATATGTTTGGAAATAATTTTTGTAAATAATTAGCGTTCCTTCGACTTTCCTTGGGTTGGCACTTGTTAGAATTGAAATGATTTAAATCCAACTTTGGAACTACTTAAATAGAGTGGTCCACTCGTAAAAATAGCGAAAATTCAGGAAATAATTTTAATAGATTAGCGTTTCTTTCGACCTTCCTTAGGCTGTGACACTCCAGTTAGAAATTTTTTTTTTTTTAAGCATTTCACCCCAAGCAAGGCGGGAAGCCACTAGGACGCAAGGGGTTACAGAAAATTTAGAGCAAGATCAGATAGGAGTGATAGAAGAAAGGATGAGGAGGAGGGTAGTGGAAAGATCAAGGCAACTGGAGATGTCGATTGACATTACATTTGAATAGCTGGAGATTATAGCTCTCAGAAACTGGAATAGGGAAGGAGTTCCACAGGCGAGAGGTGCGAGACATGAAGCTATTGGAGTAGAAGAGACAGCTACACTTAGGAGTTTCGACAGTGAAAGGGTGAGAGCGGGATGCCAGCCTCGAAGGGCGCTTGAACACATGAAGTCTGGGAACCAGCGAATGCACCTCCTCGGAGCAATTTCCATGAAAGTATTTGCAGAACAGACAGAGGGAGGCGACGGCGCGTCTGTGAGAAAGTGACTGTAAACGAGATGCCAGAGCAGGGCCAACTACATTGCATATCCGCCTCTGGTGCCTATCAAGAACCCCGAGGCAAACAGAATGGCGTATTATCTAATGAGACACTTGTTTCTGCTTATCGTTCATCAGGTGAAATATTTGTCGATGACAGGAGCAAAACATTATACAGCTGGTCATCACCCAACCTTATTCTTAAACGACATTTAGCATATTTCATTTTCGAAAAAGGTTGTTCACAAGCATATGCACTTCTAAATAACACCATCATTTTCATATTATTTAATAGGCTTTTTATATTTTCCGCTGGGCAAAACATATTTCTTGCAGAAATCAGCAGTGGATTTGGAATAAAATTTTGATTTTAAAAATTTATTGCATTATTAAGTCAATTAATTCCAACTGATATTTTTCTGCCACTAACTCCACGAATAAATTAGATAATTAGTGTCCAGGTGGCAAGTTTGTGAGCCGGACAAAAATCTTTCGCCAGGTGGATGTGACCCACGGACCGGGGGGTTACTGACCCCTGCTTTAGACCATCCTTGGGTTGTACTGAAAATTATTGATTTTTTTCTTGATTTATAAAAAAAAGGTGGCCTACTGTTTATAATATCGATACAGTGTCAAATCAGCTACAGAATTTTATAGGAATTTTAGGAATAAATGGATTTTATTTATAATCTGACATTAATTCTTATTACTTGAAACGTTATATTTAGTGAATAGCGCCAGACGTCAGGTTTTCTTTATTAAGACTCTCGATTGCACGGACCGGTAGACATAAATTTAAAAACAGGAATATCAAATCAACCACATGTATCTACTAAAAATAAAGTCTAAAGTAATAACATCCATCCATCCATCTATCTATCTATCTATCTATCTATCTATCTCTGTATATATATATATATATATATATATATATATATATATATATATAGATAGATGAATGAATAGATAGATACTGATAAAGAAAGGGAGAGAATTAATGGATGTTTTTATTAATTCGACATATTGTCATTACTTTAAACTATATTTCAGTGGATGCCCATATTTTAGTAAACGTTCCCTTTATTTTAAAAAGTATTTTATTTTGTCTACCGACCTGAAGATTCAAAAAAACTTATTAAAGAAAAAAGATGGCGGAGAGGGGAGGTTTTTAAAAAAATAAGATTTCTTGAATATTCAGTTCCGTAGGCGAAATAAAATACTGTTTAAAATAAACGAAGCGTCTACTAAAATATGGGTAAGCACTTAATAAACTTTAAAGCAACATATATATATATATATATAAAAGACATTTTTATGTTTATACATTCTTTTTATAGATACAATATATCGACAGGATTCGAACCTGTATCCTATACGGATAGTCAATGTTTGAGTAAATGTTTAATACTGTTTATTATAAAACAGAGCATTTACTTAAATATTTGTATATATAAAAAGAATGTATAAACATAAAAGATGTCTTAAAATAATTGTCGGACTTTGTCCATTTCATAATGTGTGACGTCATATATATATATATATATATATATATATATATATATATATATATAGAAGAGAGAAGGGGAATAGCTATATAAAATATATTTCAATTACTTATCATATCATATCATATATATATATATATATATATATATATATTACAGAATAAAAATACAAAGATTCATAGACATAGGCCGGGCTTTAAAATTAGATCAAAGAAAAGGTCAGCAAAAATATTAACACTGGTCTGGTTTACACTAGAGTGTAAAAGGAGTTATGACTGGTTTTAAAATTAGAATGGAAAAAGATAGATAGATCTTGTGTACACTAGAGACTAAAAGGAGATATGACTAGTGTAGTGGATTGGTAAATAGGATGATGCCTATTTGTATATGATAAGTTGAAGAGAAATTTAGGTGTATAGTAAATAAAGAGGCAGGCGGAAGTTGACTACTGGTCACGTGTTGTAGAACAACGCAACACAACAATATAGCATCGCCGATAGGATGTTTAATTTGCTTGGGTGTACAAGAATTTGTCAAGACATGGATCCCGTATTTGGCAGCTCAGGCTAGGACTGAAAAATTGAAAGACAACTTGGCAAGAAGGGGAGAAATAAAAAAAAAACTGACCTCTTTCTAGTTTCAGAAGGTTGTGAAGCGATAGTGAAAATTTCTGTTATGGCATATTCCAAACAATTGCAGAATTTCACTTTTGTCGGAATTTCAGAAATTATAAAAAGAAGTTTATGACCTAAAAAAAACTTATAGCGGAAAGAACCAAATTTTCTGCCCATTGAACAGAAACGACGAATCAATTATGCAATATCTTAACAGATTAAGAGAAGCGAGCAGATTCTGCGAATTTGAGAAACTTGGAACTCAAGATTTGACTATCGAGGATGAATTAATTCAATTACAATTGATTCAATGTATGGCCGATAGATCTCATAAATATAAGATAATGGAACTATTACAATCGAATAATTTGTCTCTAACTGCATGTGTGGAAGTTATACAACTGTTGGAATTGATAAAAACATAAAATTCTTTTGAGGACAATGTAGAAACGTACTAAAAAGGGAAATCTAAAAAATGCAAATACTGTAAATATAAGCATGAAATTGACAGAAAAAAAGTGACCCGCTTTTGGAAAAATTTGCTATAACCGCCGAAGAAAAAAATAACTTTCAGTCTCTGTCTGTATTTCTGAGATGAGGTATTATGTACACTATTTACATTATTCGGACTATTGTCCTCATCTTTGTCGCCATATTTATTACAACGTTTCGGCCTTTCAGTATCTGTCTATATTTCTGAGATGAGGTATTATGTACATTATTTACATTATTCGGACTATTGTACTCATCTTTGTCACCATATTTATTACAACGTTTCGGCCTTTCAGTATCTGTCTATATTTCTGAGATGAGGTATTATGTACACTATTTACATTATAGCAACAAATTGCAATATGAGCACTGGTAAAAGGTTTATAATATCCAGAAATTCATACACAGATGTCCTCAAGGACACATGGCGCAGTGTATAAAGGCGTTGCTTAGATCAAAATCGAAGAGTGTGAGTTCAATACCCGGTTAAGGCAGTGGAGAACTTGGAGAGGGGAATTAACAGGAGATAAATGATAAGTGACATCCATTAAACATGGCACGTGGAACTAGAACAGTCTATCCCAGTGAGCGAAATAAAGGGTTCAGTTCGACATTCCAACCACCTGAAGAAGGCCGGAGCGTACAACGGCCGAAACGTTGAAATAAATTTGGCGACAAAGATGAGGATATGAGAAATAATGTAATTTTCCAGTCTGTATGCAAAGTTAAAAAGAAAATGGTCAGTATTGGAAATACAAAAACCTAAAGAAAAGAATTCTTTTGAAAAAAAAAATAAATTTAATGGAATGACTTTTCCAATGCAAATGGATACGGGGAGTGAAGTTACTGTAATCCCAAGAGATTTCTAGGAACGAATGGGTAAACCGAAATTGAGAAAAAAAGTCATCTGAGACAATACAATGCATCTCTTATAAAAACTTTGGGATATTTCAATGGAACATTTGAAACCTGCGACCGATTTGAATTTATTCCCATTACAGTAGTGGAATGTAAAAAGATTTCATGGAGTACTAGGTATAGATAGGCGAAAGGTGGATACGTCAAAATTAATCAGTAGCGTAAAATCAGCAAAAGTAAAAACTTGTGTGTTAAAGGGGTATAAAGCGATCATACAATTAAATAAATGTAGTACCCTCTCCTATTTTGAATCTCGTAAATTGCCTATTCTTCTTCTAGCTTTAGTAGTTGCTAGGTAAAGAAAATGGTAGAGGAGGGAATTTTGGAGCATGTTCCTCCAAGTGGCAATAAATGGGCCTCTCCGATTGTAGTTTTGCGAAAAAGAGACGGAGATTTGAGAATATTGTGAGGATTTTAAAATAGACTTAAATTATAAAATATGTTCGGATCCTTTTTACTATTCTCAATATCGAAACAGCATGAAATGTTTTGCAAAAATTGATTTAAAATCTGCCTACAATCAAATATAGATTGATAATAAACTCAAGGAAATTACCATTATAAACGCCTCCATCTTAATAATCCTATGATTAATATAGACGAGAATGCCTTTTGGAGTGAAAACGGCATGTGTCATTTTTTCAAAGAGTAATGGAAAATGTTTTAACTGGCAAAATCAGTAAGATCCTATTTGCTTTAGTGCTACCACGAATTACGACAAAAATAGAACATGTCTTAAACAAGTTAAAAAAATCAGGGATGACAATAAACATAGACAAGTGCAAATCTGATCACAATACAATATCATATTTAGGGTACCAAATTTCAAAAGATGGTATTGCAACAGATAAATTAAATTGTTAAATTAGGAACACGTATGTTTATTCCTGCTAGAAGAAGGCCCACTACAAGAACATGGCTGACTCAGAGATTGAATCCACTATAAAGAAGTGTAAAGAAAACTAACAAGACTGATATACAGATACAAACAAGTATATGTATTAAACAATAAAATTTACAATGGACAAAGACATTAACATTTGTTTTTGTGTGTGAACGTAAAGAGTTGGTATTTTAGTGAATGTCCGTACGTACGTGTATGCGTGTGTTTCATGGCGTTTTCCCACAAGTGGGCAAAACGCAGATCTCTGCGAGAGATCACATTTTTAAATGTGTCCGCTGAAATGCAAAGTAAAAAAGAGAACGAGGCAAGAAATCGCCCAGTATTTATAGTGTAGGGAGAGCGACCCCTAGTAAACAATTTGGACAATTAAGGAGGAGTTAACTCCGACATATCTATACCTACTAATAAAAAAAGAATTAGAATCCTTTTTATGATTGGTTAATTTTTATAATAGATACCTACCAAAATACAGCGACTTAATAGAACCATTGGCTGAACTACTGAAGGAGAATAGTGAGTTCAAATGGACTCAAATGCAAAGCTTAGCGTTCAAGGATTTAAAAGATTAAAAGAGATACTCGCTGTTGAGGGGTCCACCCCTTTTTATACAAATGAACTCACCCAGTATATACATATACTACTGCAAGAGCGAGACGAGAGTAAGACAAGAGCAAGACTGAGGAGTCGAGTCGAGTCCAGAGTGACCGAGTAAAAGGTTGTAGGTAACCGGAAGAGTGAGGGTGAGGGTGAGGTAACAGCGTTGTAGGAGTCACTGTGAGCGAGCACGTAGACTCAGTAAGAAGTCATACAGCGAAACTTCAAAACCAAAGACTGTATATATATTTTGCTACTAACCCGTATTCCTGGAACTACTAACCTGCTTTACCAGTTTGTATTATTACGTTAATACATTATTTTTATATATTCGTTCCTGGCGGTTTTTATTTATTAGTACCGGATTTCAACCCGGAATCCACAACACTCGCAGAAAAACCTATTGAAAAATCATTGATCTCAGAATGGAAGTTACGTTAACTATGGATGTGAGTGAGAGAGTTGTGTCAGCAATTTTATCGCAAGATGGCCATCGAATAATGCACCTTTCGGGAGGATTGACGGCAGCAGAAATAAATTTTTCAAATATTGAAAAAGATGCATTGACCATTGTTTGAAGGCAAAGTTAGACAAATCTTATTAGGTAAGAAGTTTCTATTAAAGTTGGACCATAAACATGTGTATTTTTACCTTAGAAAGGAACTACAAAAAGTTACCTCTTCCAGGATTCTATGATGAGTCATAAAATTAATGGTTTATGATTCTGATGTGCGGATAGATAGATAGATAGATAGATAGATAGATAGATAGATAGATAGATAGAATGACTAACATAGATTTGAATAGACTAAGATTTATACGCAAATAGCTATAAACAGACCGAGATAGATAAATAGATAGATATGAATTCACTTAGATAGATATGAATAGAAAGATTGATAACGAACATACCGAGATAGATAGATAAATAGATAATGATCATATTGAGATAGATAGATAGATAGATAGATAGATAGATAGATAGATAGATAGATAGATAGAATGACTAACATAGATTTGAATAGACTAAGATTTATACGTAAATAGCTATAAACAGACCGAGATGGATAAATAGATAGATATGAATTCACTTAGATTTGAATAGAAAGATTGATAATGAACATATCGAGATAGATAAATAGATAATGAGCATATTGAGATAGATAGATAGATAGATAGATAGATAGATAGATAGATAGATAATGAACATTTTGAGATAGATAGCTGGGAAGCGTTTTGACAGAGGACGGTAAGTGTGACACTGAGATCCGTAGACATATTGGAATGGCCAAGTAGGCATTCCAAAAGCTAGGCAGAGTATTGCAAGACAGGAGGATTTCTTTGGTAACAAAGAAAAGAGTACTGAGCCTTTACATGACATCTGTCCTTCTTTACGGCAGCGAATGTTGGACGATCTCCTCAAAGATGAAGAAGAGACTCAAGGCGACGAAGATAGGGTTCTACAGAAGGATGCTGAGGATATCATGGACCGAGCGTGTGAACAACGATGAGATCTTGGAAAGGAGACAAACAAGGAGGCTTATACTTAAACATTAGGAAGAGGCAGCTGAAGTTCCTGGGAAACATAATGAGGAAGGAGGGCCTGGAGAATCTGATAATCAATAGTCGAATAGAGGTAAAGAGAGACAAGGGAAAGCAACGCGTGACATTCCTGGCGGGCTTGAGCAGGTGGATGACAGAACGTGGTCTGGGGGAGGATAGCAGAAGGAGGGAACTTGTTGATTGTTGCAAGAGACAGAGGGAGGTGGAGAGCCATGATCGCTTACGCCTACGTCGTGAAAGGACATAATTACATAAAAAGGACATAGATAGATAAAAGAGGATAGATAGATAGATAGATGTCCGCACGGCTTATTGCATAGGCCTGAAAATAAGTCATTCTGTACAGAACCTGGTCTATTTTATAAATTCTAAATACATACATACATGCACGCATATATAGACAAAGAACAGATTGAGACAGATAGATGTGGACTGAGATAGACAGTTCCACAGACAGACAGACAGACAGAGATAGATAGATAGATAGATAGATAGACTGACACAGAAATATAAACAAAAGTGAAAAATATCTGAACGGAATAAGTATTATCTGAACACAATTGCAACGCCTTCCTTGAATGCGCTTGTCTACTTGTAAAATCTTTGATAAATAAGTTAAAATCGGCCTACCCACCTGATTTAATAAATTTCTACAATTGCTCATTGTTGCAACTGTGCGAGGGATTTTCAAAAGGCAGTCGCAAATCTCAACCATTTTCAACATAATTTACTCTGTATCATTTCTCCCGTTCTCTCTTTCCTCAGCCGATTTCTTATTTATCCACCCACTATTAAACTTCTATTCCCCACCACTCACTTTCTCTCGACTTCTTTTGATGATGCTCTAAACGTCTATCCAATACAAAAGACGCTAACAGTGTAATCTTCTTCTATTTAATCCACTTATATTTTCTTTCAGCGTCGAATTGCAGGCTTTAAGTTAGAATATCGAAGCTAGTTGAGGTTTTCAAATACTGATGAGGCTAATAAAGCGAAAGGCACAAAATGGACACCTGGGACCGTAGCAGTTTCCTAAGCTATTATTATTATTATTGTTATTAGATCGATCCTCAATAGATCAGCCACATTTAACTACAGTTATGCTTCTAATTTGTCTGATATCGTAGAAGAAAAAAACGTTAATTCTTTGTAAAAGATTGTCTTAGAAGAAATCGTTTAGAGGCTGTATACTAGTTTGGTTTCTTGTATACTTGTTGTCGATTGCGACGTCTTGTCAGACGATTGCCACTCCGCCATTAGATCGCCCATGACTTTGCCACTCATGAACATACATAAAATTAGGTACTTGTTTTCTAAGGAAGCCCCTTTGCTAAATTTGCTTGCCAATCCTTATTACAGATAATTATTATTATTATTAGATAGATAGATAGATAGATAGATAGATAGATAGATAGATAGATAGATAGATATGAACAGACCGAGATAAATAGATAGATATTAAGAGACATAGATAGATAGATAGATAGATAGATAGATATGAACAGATCGAGATAGATAGATAGATATAAACAGATAGATAGATAGATAGATATGAACAGATCGAGATAGATAGATAGATAGATAGATGGAATAGATAGATAGATATGAACAGACAGATAAATAGATAGATATTAAGAGACATAGATAGATAGATAGATAGATAGATAGATAGATAGATATGAACAGACAGATAGATAGATAGATAGATATGAACAGATCGAGATAGATAGATAGATATAAACAGATGGATAGATAGATAGATATAGATAGATATGAACAGATCGAGATAGATAGATAGATAGATAGATGAGATATGAACAGACCGATAAATAGATAGATATTAAGAGAATAGATAGATAGATAGATAGATAGATAGATAGATAGATATGATAGATAGATGATAGATAGATAGATAGATAGATAGATAGATAGATAGATAGATAGATGTGGATTGATCGTCCAGGAACCCGTTGATGACTTTTCATTCCTGCCAGCGACTTGCATATCTTGTAGCAGATTTGGCATTGCCGTTGATTGAAATAACAGACACGGTGTTGGCTTTACTGTATACATAGATGTGATGCTTGAGACCCCACCAGCTGATCGTCATAGTCTCGAGCAGTGGAAGCATGAAACGCTTCCACCCTGGGACTAAATGCGCGGCATGGGAGGGACAAGTGTAGTTGGATTACTTTCATGTGATTTCATATGATTAACCGGGCCTGCCTTTGACAGCAGGGTCCGGTCACACACCTCACGGATCCACACATCTCCACAATTGGTCGGCAGAGTTTCTCTATTTTCTTCATGCTCTCTTGAGCTTTGCCCGGTCTGCTCTGGCTGCTTAAAAAAAGTTCAGCACCCTCGAAAATCACAGCCACGATCAGATGTATGTTTATATATATATATATATATATATATATATATATATATATATATATATATACCGAGTGTAAAAGCATAATTGCCCATCGCACAAAATGTTTAATATCTAAAAAAAAAAAAAACACGAAACTAAATGAGTTTCTGTTTTTTCCAGATTTTCATTTGCCGTAAGAATCACTTAAAAACCCTTTGAGTTATTCAGCTAGAAAGAGAACAGGTTAAAATCGTGCTGTGTCAGCCCCACTCTCTTCCCAACTGAGCAATGGTGAGAGGAAAAAGATCATTCAGGCCATAGGTAACTTTGGCTTCCATCTTCAAAGTTCATTCATGAACCATCAATAGAAAGGTGACTAAGTTTGAAAAAGAGGGAACAATAGAGAGGAAAACTGAGGTCCCAACAGGAAGAAGGATCATCATTTTTAATCTTGGAGCTAAAGAGATCAATTAGAAAAGATCCAACTCAATCCATAAAACGTTTGGCACATGAAAGAGGTGTTTCACCTATGACAGTCCAAAGAGCAGTGAAAAAACACTTGAAAATGAAACCGTGCGTGAATTTTCTGAGGCACTTTGTTACTCCAGGACAGAAAAAGTTAGAGAGGGCGAAGATCATCTTGAATAAATTGAAAAATGATCTTGGAATATATATATATATATATATATATATATATATATATATGAACTTTATTTCAATCCTTCATGATCTCCCGATCCCTAGCTATGCCTAATTAATAATAAACATGTCATTTTCGTTTATGATCGATTTCATCACGATTCTTCTATTAAACTTGGAGAGTAATTATACATTCCTATTGCTCAAAATAGAGTTCAATAGTGTTATAAAAATCTGGAAGAATTCCAGTAAGATATCTTTAATCAGCTTTAAGTTACAATAGTTCAGAGCTTAATCTAACAAATGGGCAATTTTGCTTTTACACGATTTGGACAATTTTGCTGTTACATCCATTATATATATATATATATATATATATATATATATATATATATATATATATATGAATAAAAAGAGACAAGAAGAAAAACTATTCGTAGCCGACGCATTTCATCCTTTGAGGAACTTTATCAAGGCAATGTAGGATCTATTTTGTTGCACGTGTTTATATACAAAAGCGAGGATGACATATATTCTCTACGTGGGGTACTTGTATATGGGAGGAGTGACACTAAGGCTAGGGAAGGCGTCCCCAACAATCCCCACCAAAATCGAATCCTCTGTCAAAACGCGGCGTAGGAAAGACAACCTCGAGGTGTGTAGATGACTCACCAAGGGTGGTAATTCCGGCCCCGCATGAGATATAAGTTGGACACAGGCTTCTTTACGGACCTTCTGCTTGCGTTCACCCCCATAAGAGGGTGGAAAGCAAGTGCTCGACCGCTATCCTATGGTCCTTGCAAAGAGGAAGTACAACCATCCGGTAAAGGATGAGAGGAAAGATGTATGTGGTACACGCCTCAGCTCTACCCATAAAAGACAACCTCCTTCGGAGCCAAGTCCGGACCGACGCTCCGACCTTTGCCTGTACTTCTGATCGATTTTTCTCCAGCTGGAGGTCGGGTCCAAACCACACTCTAAGAATGTGAAGAGGATCACCCGTTCAACTAAAGAGCTCCAGAAGAGAGACCCCTTTCCAGACTTGTTACGGTTAATCTTGGCCGCTGTGACATTTTCGTACCGTTCAACCGCCTTCTGTACCCCGTCAATATCCCTGCGGCACGACACAAAAATGGATAGTTCCTCGGCGTACGTGAAAACCCTGGTTCGATCCCCACCAGGGACAGCTATTCCACGTAGGGCCAGACTGCTCGCCCCGTCCCTCAGCCTGTGAAGGAGAGGCTCCAACGCCAAAGCGTAGAGTAGGAGCTGACGAACCGACCGAGAAAGCGCAAAAGCGCGCGACCGCTTTCCGTCCATCTGTACCACAGCACTGGGGGACCGATACAGGAGTTAATCCACTTGCAGAAGTTGGGTTTGAATCTGGCGCACTGCGGGACAACAGCCAGATACCGATGATCGACCCTATAAAATGCCTTGGACTGATCCAAATTGATCAGCGCGGCTTGCTCGTCGTGTTTTACACCCTCTAGGATCGTGCGGATCAGATACAAGTTGCACTGAATTGTTTGACCCTTCACAGGGTCCCAACAGACTCTCGGCAACCGACTGCAAACGTTCCGTCAGGGTCAAGGTCAAAATCTTTAACTCTATATTTATTAGAGTTATGGGCCTGTAATCGACAGTCAAAATCGTAGGGTAAACCACTGCCGACCCTCTTCAATGCCAAGTAGACCTCGCCCTCCGTGATCTTACCCTCACAGTTACCCGCTTCAGTCGGCGAAAGCCGATGAAAGTCAGCCAAGTAGCTGCGAAACATATCGTCACTGAGACTAGTCTCCTTGGTAAACAGGCTCTCAAAATATCGCCGAAACGACACGCACGTGTCGTCAGTTGACCTCAGAGTACGCAACTCCGGGGTTTTGACCTCACAAATCTAACGATCAGTACCTCAACGGATCTCTTCCTTGCGCAATTGTGAGCTCATGTTCACGGCTTCGTTAGACAGCTTGTTTAACCAATGTCTAACTACCGGACATTGCTACCTCTCGCTAGCTGCGAGCTCCAGAGCCTGCCTTGCTAAACCTATCTTTAGGGAGTCTCCCTCGCAACATCCGCCCGAGATAGACTATCTTTAAGTGTCTTCACCTTTTTAGCCTTATCTGGTGCGAGCCGCTGGTTATATTCGGTGGTGAAGGAACTAATCCCATCCTTAAGCCTCTCCCACCACTATTAATAATAACTGCCCCTAGTTCTGGTTGCACTAGTCTAATTAGCTGTTGCTGGAAATCCCACCTGTCCAGTACAGATTGAACTTCCAGTGTCCAGTCATTCTAGGCCTAGCATCTAACGCTAACCGGGCACAGACGAGTCTATGGTCCGAATAGTCTAACCAGTGGAACCTGGTACAATCTAGCAAGTCTATATCGGCCCTCTCACTAACTTTATATCCGGGTAGCTGGCTATCTGGGTAGACGGCCACTTACGAATCCACGTCCACATCTCCCGCCCAGGGTGATCGACCCCGGTATCAATCGACGAGACCAAACTCTCCGATCAGATCAAGCTGACTACGATCACCCAATGACCTCTCGCTAGCTCCCTGCCCACTGTCTATCTTGAGATCCAGGATGGCATTCCAGTCCTCCACTAAGACTAAGTGCGAAGAATCAACCAGGAACGGGCCCCAGCTTCCGGAAAAACGACCCCCCATGATTGTTGGGCGCATAAACCGCAACGATCCGAAACGAAAGACTGTTCACGGCAATATCAGCCACGATCAACGGCCCTACTCTGCATCAACACGAACAAAGTCTACTCTAGCATCCATGCTACGTTCACCAGCAAGTAAACACCTATAGCCGGCTAGTCGACGTATGCTGAATAGGCAACATAGTCGCTAGACAGCACACGAGCATCAACCTCGCAAACAAAGCGGGTTTCCTGGATCGCAGCCAAAGGACAGGAGATCACGAAGCAGGCAGTGTGGGGTGCCTTAGTCCGATCCCTCAAGCCCCTCGCATACAAACTAGCTATCTTGAGAAAGATTATTCAAGTTGATTCCCCTAGTCACAGATTGAACGGAAATCTGCAGATGAAAGGACCCCGACGGATTGTCCCAGGCTCCCTGCCTCCAGCTCTGTCGTCATGCGACGATCGAGGGATAGGTCAGTTTTAAGGATGGAAGATTACTGGGACCCTCTCCGCACTATATTTTTGTAGTTTTTTTTAGGTCCGGTGTTCCCATTTCTACCATACGAATCTCCGGAAAGGCATCTTTTACCTGTTGTGGGGTGGTTTCACAGTGGAGGCTTGTATTTGTACTAAGTCGTTCCTAAAATAGGTTCAACGTACAAAATGTTAGGAACTTGATATAATAGGTATAACGCAGAGTAATCTAGTTGTGGTCGCTGATACTTTCGTATTCAACTAACTGTCGTCCGACATCGACTGACTGACTGACCAACCCTCTTACTACTCTTACTTATTATAGGTGGGAGAGTCTATTAACTATAGAATAGGTGTGTTCCACCATAACATTACCACGTATAGATGATCCCACACTCTAAGATATCTGCTTGTGTTCCTAATTCAAGTTATTACCCCAGCAGCCTTGGGGGAATTTCGGGAGTTTTCTATATAGCACCCGTCTACTGACGTTGTTTTGAATAAGGGTTTTAACAGCGCTCTCTTTTTTTTGTTGAAATGTCTCTTTTTGTTGCCCACCTGTCTACTTGTCATGTTCTTACCCCTCCCCCCGCCTATGGAATTTCTTTTTATGGGAAGAACTCTGGTGGAAGGTGCTGCGCGTTGGAGAGTCGCTGGGCGTTGTGCTGGTGAAAAGGGGGCTGTTGGGAGGAGTAGAAATATCGTCGGCTGCAGTGGTATTGGGAGGGGGTGGGAGGAGGAATGTTGGGAAGTGGGGCAGTGATGTTTTCAGAGGGGAAGAAGAGAGGCTCCTTGAGGTATTAGGTTGGTGCAAAAATAATGACGTAATGATGTCGTTTTTTTAACGTATTTTTAAGGTAAAAAAACGACATTATTACGTCATTATTTTTGCACCAACCTAATAACTTCCTCTTGTTTCTTGACTGGCGAAGCCGAGACGGATTGAACCTTGATTCTGACCATTTCTTTTTTGCTTCTTAGACTTTACTTTTGCCAGCTCGCTTATCCTTTTTAGTGATTTTCTCCTCTTTTTCTTCTTCTACTTCCTCTCTTCCTCTTTTCAGTGATGAGGACCGATGTGGGGGGGGGGCATTTCTTCCATTACTACCTCTACAGTATTTTGGTCCCCCTTCCACTGCCGCTGTTTCTGCTGCCCCCCCCCCCCTGCTCAAGTTGGGGTTTCTCATTCTGCTGCTGAAGGGAAATGGTGGTCACTTTGGATCCCTTCTTAACTACTTCGGTCCACCACCCCCCTGTTTTCTTTACAGCTTTTGTTGTTGTCTGTGCTGCTATTCGTGTTGTCGGTTTTTCTTTACTTTTCTTTTTGGGTTGTGGTTCTGGATTTTGTCCCGGGCAAGCCTTCGACAAATGTCCCGCGGTCCCACAGGCCCTACACAGTGTTCGGCGCTCCTCTACAATGATATAAATCAGTCTTCCTTCACATATTAATGTGTTAGGTATTTCCATCAACAGCTTTCTATTTAAAGTAAGAGCCATCTCAAAATCGCCTGTGGCTATTTCCGCATTGCTTTTAATGGACGTCCCCAAATTGCGCAAAGAAAAAGCTTAGATGATCTTCGGATATGAATAAGGGGATTCTATGCAGAGTCACCTTCGCTTTCATTGTCCCCAAGTATTCGGTTTAACCGTTTAGGTTGTCAGAATACAAACTGACAGTAATTTAGCTGCCTCTTCTGTGGCTAACAAAATGTCCCACATTGCCTTTCACCGTCTTACCAAGATCTTAGCCGCGATATGAAGGCTTTTCAGAGCCTCCTCTATAACGTCTCTGTTGACTGTGATCACTTCCTGTGTTTTTAGATCTGTTACTAATAATGAAATTGTCCGGGTGTTCACCGTCTCCATCATAGACAGAAATGGTAGCAACTCGTTTCCTTTAACAAATGATTCAAATTTGTCCTTGAGTTTTTTGTTTTTTTGTTTTGTTTTTTAATAATACTCTGATCCTTTTTTATCCTTTACCCATGGCGAAGGGGTCACTTAAGTGGGTGAGGGGTTGGAAGATTCGGGCTCCGCCATGGTGTTGACGTACCCCCATCACCGCACACAATTCAAACAATGTAAACAAAACGCGGAATTCAGACGATAATGACAACAATAGATATCAAAGATGGTGGCAAACAAAAATGACACTTCACAGAATATCCAACGAAATTTCAATAAACTGACGCGAAAATCTCCCCCTTATCAATATGCTAATGATGTCATTTGATAGTCTTATGTATTTTAAATGCATTTAACAGTTTATAGCGATAGCATAACATACAAACTTACAAATAAGCAGAAACAAGTTCTAGAAAGTTCCATAAAATTCTGGAAGGCTCCAGGAAGTTCTAAAAGCTTCCATAAAGTTCTAGAAGGCTCCAGAATATCATAGTACTATTATACTTACATACGATTTTAGAAATTTCGTGTTGGGGTGACATTTTAAAAAAATAAACTGAATTAAACCCTTCTTTATTTTTTAACAAAAATTCATCGAATCATGATACAGGAAAGCAATTATTTTACAAAAAAGTCAAAAGTCATAACTGTAATATATATATATATATATATATATATATATATATATGTATGTGTGTGCGTTTGTATATATACGCGTACTCGTATACGCACATCCACATATGTGTATATATATGTGTAAAATTTCAAATATACGTAAAAATATAGCTGTAAAACTACAATATGAATAAAGACAAAAGGAAAACTTAACTGAGTCGACGTTAAAACTAACTAACTAAAATATAAATCTATCTGTAAAAGCTAAATGTAAAAACTGTAACTAACTAAAAATACATCTGTAAAGGGACATTATGAATAAAGACAAAAGGAAAACTTATCTTAACCAACGCGTTTCGTCTTTTGTCGGGCTTTATGTTTTGCCTTGATAAAGTCCATCAGAGGACGAAACGCGTTGGCTAACATAAGTTTTCCTTTTGTCATTATTCGTATAAGTATGTATACTAATACCTATTTTTATCACTTTAAGCGTTATTTTTAGCGGATACTCGTATTTGAGTAAACGCCCCGTTTGTTTATTAAACCGTATATTTATTTATTTTCGTCTACCAGCCTGAATGTTCGAGAAATCTTCTTAAAGAAAAAATTACGTTCTCCTTTCTTTAATAAGTTTTTTTCGATCTTTGAGTCGTTACTTTGGCTTATGTTCTGGGTGGGAAACAACAGATAGTCCGTCCTCCACGTAGCAGTTACTTCGGAATACATTCGTAACCAAACCATATGATGTAAACCAACCAACCAACCAAGTCGACATCGGTGAACGTGTGCTTCGATGTTGATCGTATTGGGTTTTTCCAAGACTTCTGTGTCTCAAGTGTGGGTTATTCAGTGGAAATACGTATCTCCACTAATTCGCTAAAAAAGAGCATGCCATGATGAAAAAAGTCTCCAAACTTGATGAAAACAATTTTTATCGTCTAAATGCTTATGTTATTATTAAAAGGAAAGTATTTTTTGATTACTTTTTTTACATTTTTAATCCTTCTTAGCACGCCCGAAATTTTAGTTAAAAATCTTGTTTTCTTTGAGTCATCAAAATTGCCATGAATTCAATTATATCCGCTATTTTGAGAAATTTGTAAACAAAAATTAAATTCTCTGTTTAAAAATCTTATAAAAATCAATGATACCTTTTTTCAAAAGTTATTTTCGGAAAATTAGAAAATTTAACGTTTACTTAATGTAACTGATAACAAACATTACTTGAAAATAAGAGAAGCATGTCTAACCGTGGTGACTTGTTTTGGAGGCGTGAATTGAGGTCTACGTCGATGTATCAACAGTTTACGTCAAGGGGAAGTTATTGGACGGAAGGACAAAAGTGACAATATTTTCGAATTTTAAGTGAGCCAGCTTATTTAACTATACAGCAATTTTGAAAAATTAAATACTTTCAAAAGTTTAATATTTTATTGATATTTTTAGATACTTTAGCTTTATAGCCTTACATTTTAAGAGGATTTCTGGAAAAATAAAATTAAATACTTTCAAAAATCTAATATTTTATTGATTTTTTCTTAGGTACTTTTTAATGAAGATATGTCCAAAGCCTGTAGCGTTTCAATCCCTAAAATTGAAACTAAAAGAGAAAATAATAATTGCAGTATGTCTCTCAGTGAAAAGGAATAGATTAATTATATTTCAAAAATTAAATTAAAATATTTAGTGAAAGAAGATGTAAAAAAAGAAAATTAAAAATTTTGAAAATGCGACGATGATGATCCATCAAAGTCAGTCAGAGAATTCAATACGTGCTCGCAGAACGAAAACGCAAAATTTTCTGATGTCAGTTTCTTGTTGTCAGGGAAAACAACTCTTAAATCCCTTGACGTTATGTCAAGCATGTTCATCCATATTTGGAAAAAAAGTTTTTATGAAACAGTGTAAAATTTCTTTTTTAAATACATGTGTCGTACATTGTAATAAGCTTTCAAAAAAAGAAAGAAAAAAAGAAAGAGATTTACTACATTCCGTAAAAGGCACGGATTGAAACTTAATTTTAAAATATTTAACACATTTATCAGATTTTGTATTTAAAATTGAAAAAAAAAAAAATTCTTGTAAAAATTCATTTTTCATCGGTAAAATATTTTGGCTTCAGACAATATTTTCTGTAACATATATTATTCATAAAAGTCATTAAAATCTTTTCTAATTAAATAATGTCTCAGTTTTATTGGGTTTTGTATGTTACAATTTAGATCTGAATTTTGGGTAGATGTGTATTTCGATTTTGAAAAAAAAAATCAATGATTTATGTTCTTCAAAGTCTTCTGCTAATATGATCACAAAAAGGCACGCTGTAGAATTTCTCGAGTTTTCATAAAATTAAGTGGTGGGTGGTAACAAATGTAAAAAAATATTTTTATCATGACTTTCTAAAAAACAGGCCGAAAATAATTTCATTCATTCGTGAATAAGTTCTGAAAGTTTCATTAAAATCCGACATTTATTTGATTTTTGCAAGAATTTCTAAATCAATGTGTTTTTTACCTGAAAAAAAGGCGCTAAAACACTGAAAGTAAATATTAAGTAGATTGATGATGTAAAAAAATATACAAGATTATTAATCAAAATTTCAAACGTGTTAGAAAGGATGAAAAAAAATCAATGAAATAATCAAGAAAGATTTTAGCTTTTCTTCTTAATAATAACATAAGCATTTTGACGATAAACATTCTTTTTTTTTATTAAGTTTTTGGGCTTTTTTTCATCATGCAATGCGGTTTTTTCGGCGAATTCCTGGAAATACGTATTCAAGCATTTGTGTTGCTTCCGATGTCTCCGACGCAACGCCTATGTTTCACACGGTTACAGGGGACATGTTAGCTTTGTACACTTTGAGGTTAGCATATTTTTTTAGTCCCCTCGGCTTCAAGACAGAGAAGGCGTTCTTTGCTTTTTCTTTCAAGAGTGAAGCCATCACATCGCCAAGTGAACAGAAGTGGTTAATAGCGTTGCCCACTTAAGTAAATCTCTCAATGACCTTCATCATTTTTTTCCATAAACATAAATGGACCGTTCAGCGTATGTAGAAGGAATACTCGTAATTCTGTATATGATAAACGAAATATTTGTTAAATAACAAACTCTGCTAATACCAAGCCAGCCAAAGAAGATTTTCTTTTAAATAACAAGATGTAAATAGGAAAAGACCGACACCTACCTAAACAAAACTAAGTATTGCTCAATATTTCTAGAAACTAAACGAAAACAGAACAATAACGACAACAAACATCAGAAAAGGCGCTCACGAACTTTGATGAAAATCTTGAAACCAGCTTTCACGCTGAAGCGATATTCAGGCGAAAAAAGACTAAATAAGCTGATGACGAATTGAACAAAACACAGTACAGCGAACCTTATCTCGCATTTGAACATAAACTGTAAAGAACACATAATACAAAGCCCTAAACTGATTTAACTACACACAAACATATTTAATAATTCTACCAAAATATGACAAAGAAATTTTTAAAATGTGTCTTACAATTTTTCATCGGAACTTTGCTTACATGTACGTATATATTTATTACTGCCATATCTGGCCTGGGGCTTCGCTTACATGTACGTACTGTAAGGACATCTTGATATGCCCAAGTTCTTTCACGTCTGTATTCATTCCATTTCGTTTGCCCAGTTAAAATACATTGTATGTAATTGTCGTATATCTATTCAGTCTTTTGTGTCCACTAACTTATCAATAAATATAAATAAGATAGATAGATAGACTTGCCCAGACTGATATATACATACATACATACATACATATATATATATATAAAGCAGGCCAAAAATTTTGTAAATTATGTACAGAGGAGAAATTAGCCATAGCTTTATATGATCAACCTAACCAGCTATTAAACTCCAAAACTGAAATTCTTAACATATGTAGGCATAAAAAATCTTGGCTAATAAATTAGACGATCTTCCCCGTTTTTTTTTTTTTTTTTTGTCATTCCACCTTAATGTTTGTTTTAATATCCTCTCTCCCTTTTTTTTGTTGAATAAATTTAAAACTCAGGTGGTTTGTGTTGTGGTTCTTTCTTTCTTTGGTCACATGGTATATTTTAGCTATCGCCTATATATATGCGTTTCACCTTGCCTCCTTAGCCGAATTTCCCTGACGATCCGTTTAGGTGAAACCTGGGTAGGTTTGTCTGGCTCACTAGGTTTATCCAAGTCTGCTCTACGGTTGTATTGAGCGCTTTTGTTAGTTAGTTGTTTACTCGTATCAGGGTTTTTTCTTTGGGCTTTAAACCTGCATCTGTGCGATTTTTTTCGACAGACGTTCATGTTCCTAGCTCTTTCTTTTTTTTAAAACCTTTTTTCCTCTCGAGATTGATTTGATTATTGGCAAATCAAAAATTCGAGGGTTTTTCGAAACGAGTATAGTTATCTATATTTAGATAGATAGATAGATAGATAGATAGATAGATAGATAGATATGAACAGATAGATAGATATGAACAGATAGATAGATAGATAGATAGATAGATGAACAGATAGGACAGATAGATAGATAGATAGATAGATAGATAGATAGATAGATACATAGATAGGATAGATAGATAGATAGATAGATAGATAGATAGATAGATGAATATGAACACATAGGATGAATACAGTAGGATAGATAGATAGATAGATAGATAGATAGATAGATATATATAAACACAGTAAGATAGATAGATAGATAGATAGATAGATAGATAGATAGATAGATATGAACACAGTAAGATAGATAGATAGATAGATAGATAGATAGATAGATAGATAGATAGATAGATAGATAGATAGATATGAACACAGTAGGATAGATAGATAGATAGATAGATAGATAGATAGATAGATAGATAGATAGATAGATATGAACACAGTAGGATAGATAGATGGATAGATGGATAGATGGATAGATAGATAGATAGATATGAACACAGTAAGATAGATAGATGGATGGATGGATAGATAGATGGATAGATGGATAGATAGATATGTGAACACAGTGGGATGGATAGATAGATAGATAGATAGATAGATGGATAGATATGTATGAACACAGATAGATAGATAGATAGATAGATAGATAGATAGATGGATATGAACACAGTAGGATAGATAGATAGATAGATAGATAGATAGATAGATAGATAGATAGATAGATGACCACATTAGCAAAACAGATATGAACAGAAGGACTTGAAAAGAGATGTAATGCAAAAAAGCTCATCGATGTAAACAAGATAAGAAAATACGTTAACAGTATATATATATATATATATATATATATATATATATATATATATATATATATATATATATATATATATATAGCCTCGGTTCATTTTTATGCAAAGATTCCAAAGAAAGAAAATTCTCTTGAAATTTTGGAAATTGAAAGGACTGGTTGATTATCGAAATAATTGAATGGAAATTCTGTTCAAACAGTGTAGTACTCTTCAATTAAGACATGGAGAATCTTCGGCTTGTCATCGTGATTCAATCAATCAATCGATTGATTAAGCAATCAATATTTCCGTTGAAGGAAACGTGTAACAACAGGGGGCGTACCCCAGATAAAAAAGAATGGATTTTTTTTGTTTGGTAATTTATCCTTTATTCATTGCATGATTGAACAAAACGAAATTTGGTGGCTCATCGACTTCACCGTGATGGTCATGATGTTCGAAGGCATTTTCTGAAAATAGATTCTAATTTTTTTATGCATCACAGAACTCACGGTCACTGCTTCTCGTCAAAAGCAGTGGTGCTCGATTCTTTGAGAATTCTTGAATTAATTCCGAGTCCATATTCCTATATATTCAGTAAACTTTTTCTTATCGCTTTTCACTGTACAGAATAAAAAAGTACGTCCTTTCGTTTCATTTGATAAACTTTTTTGCGACTATTTTATCGACTCTGATTGGACAATCAGATAAAAATAGCATTTAACATGCAATATCTCAAAAACCATATTTACATGATACGGACTATTTCCCTCATATTTATTACAACGTTTTACCTGTTGTACGCTCCGGCCTTCTTTAGGTGGTTGGAATGTCGAACTGAACCCTTTTATTCGCTCACTGACACATGGCACAGGGGATAAAGGCGTTGGTTAGATCCAGTGACAGAACCCACAGAGTGTGAGTTCAATACCCGGTTAAAGCAGTGGATAACTTGGAGAGGGGAATTAATAGGAGATAACTGATAAATGACATCCATTAAACATGGCACGTGGAACTAGAACAGTCTCTCCCAGTGAGCGAAATAAAGGGTTCAATTCGACATTCCAACCACCTGAAGAAGGCCGGAGCGTACAACGGCCGAAACGTTGTAATAAATATGGCGATAAAGATGAGGACAATAGTCAGAATAATGTAAATAGTGTACATAATAACTCAGCTCAGAAATATAGACAGATACTCAAAAACTGCTCGTAATATTTCATCATCACCGAGAAGAACCTGAATTTTCTGCTGTCATGATAGGCTCAATGAAGCTCCTTCCTTTGAACGTCTATCGAGGCTCAAATTCGCCCCAGACCGCAAGTGGATATCATTTATACGATCAATCGCTAAAGAAGCTGAAAAATGATCGGTTCTAGCAAGCAGTTGAGTCCTCCTCACATGATCCAATCACAGAGTCAGATCAGACCAAAAATGACTTTTTGTTTTGCTTCCGATATCTCCGACGCAACGCCCATGTTTCACACGGTTACAGGGGACATGTTAGCATACATGCTTTGTGCATTTTGAGCTTAGTATTTTTTTTTTAGCCTCCTCGGCTTAAGACAAAGGCATCTTTTGATTTTTTCATTATTCGGACTGTTATCCGCATCTTCATTGTCATATTCCCGTTTGTACGCTCCGGCCTTCTTCAGTTGATTGGAATTTCGAACTGGGCCATGAGTTCTTGAGGACACATGGCCCAGTGGATAAAGGCGTTGGTTAGACCCAGTGACTAGACTCAAAGAGTTGTGAGTTTAAAACCCAGTTACAGCAGTAGTGAACCAAAACTTGAAGAATTGAGTTAAAGGGGAATAACTAAGACATCCGGAAAAGGCAATCAACCCAGGTGGACGAATTAAAGGGTGAATATGGCAATGAAGATGCGGATCCGAATAATGTAAATAATGCAAGTAATCATAATACCTCATCTCAGAGATATAGAGACCGAAACACTGTGAATATGGCAACGTAGATGCGTATAACAGTTCGAATAGTGTAAATAATCTAAGAAATAATAATACCTCATCTCAGAGATATAGAAGCCGAAACGTTGTGAATATGGCAATGAAGATGAGGATAACCATTCGAATAGTGTAAATAATGCAAGTAAACATTGGTCAGGTTTGCACTTGACTATATAAGTAAACCTTGGTCAGTTTTATACCTGAGTCTCTAGGAAGAAACTCACTAAGATTATACTTGAGTCTATCTTTTTCTGCTATGTGATGTGTCCCTTCAGATGAGGACGTTGGCGATCATGTTTCTTCCCGACTTCCTGTCCCTTGTTTGCTCTTAGCAATGTTCATCTTTTTCTTATATCTCTCCTAATCTCTGTTATGCCAACCATTTGCACAAACTCACGAGGGAGATTATTAGCTGTTTTCCTTTGTTCCTCTTGTCTTCAACATGTCATTTGAGTATCAAATTTTCCAAGCCAAATTTCTTCATTATATGCTCTGGAAATTTCAACTATCTCTTCCTGATGCTATGCACAAGTCTCCTTTTTGTTTCCATTTTCTCTAATACTTCACTGTTGTCCGGTCACGGTTATTCTCAGCATCCTTCCGTAGAACCATGTTGCTTCAAGTCTCCTCTTCATCTGTGAGGAGATTGCTCGGCATTCACTGGCATATAAGAAGACTGATATTATGTAACACTTCATTACTCTTTTCTTTTTTTTCTAACGAAGTTTTCTTGTTTCTTAATACTTTGCTTAGCTTTTGGAAGGCATCTTTCACTATCCAAATGCACTTGCCGATTTCGATGTCGCATTTTCCGTGCTTTATTAAAACATTTACTAGATAAATTTTTGTACTTCTCTGATTTTTGTGTTCCCAATTTGTAGTTCGTAGCTTGGGTTGTCCCTTTTGCTGACAACTATATACTTCTTAAAATTGATGCTTAGTCCTTTATTCTCGCTTTCCTTTACGATGTTCTACAGGAATGCATGTACTTTACTTTCCATGTCTGCCATCATTACTATGTCATCTGCGTATCTTTTATTGTTAAGATTGTGGCCCCAATAATGAATCCTGGTAGGACTTAAATAAACATTAGAAGAGTTTATATTTAAGTCTATAAGTAAATATTAGTCGTGTTTGTATTGGGTATATTGTTAAAAATTGTTTTGGTTTATACCTGAGACTGTAGGTAAACATTTTTCCAGTTTATATATGAGTATATAGGTAAACATTAGTCATTTTGTTTTCTGAATCTGTTGGTAAACATTAGTCGATTTATACTTGAGTACACAGGCAAACATTTGGTGAGTTTATTCTTGAGCCTGTATAAAAAAAAAACATTGATAAGTTTCATAATTAAGTTTAAGAATAAACATTAGTATCAGTTTTATAGTTGAATCAACCGGGGGTAACAGTAAAATTGTCCAAATCATGTAATAGCATAATTGTCCATCCCACAAAATGCTTAATATATCATACTTATTATAAAGCTGTAAGCACTCGGTGGGGGAATAATTTGTGATTCACATGAGGCATCTTTCGTTATCTCAGTCTGCCTTCGAATTTCTGAAAGGTATGTTAAAAACAAAAATACTTTTGATATACTCAAAAATAATTATAATCTAGTCAAGCCATAGAAAGATGTGTACATAAAATGAGGGTTGAAGTAAAGGTTTATAAAAGTGGAAAATACTTTTAATAAACAACAGCAACAATAATAGTTTTAACCCGCGAAAATTTCACAGTTTTCCTATTTGAATTTCTTGATGAATCTTTTATTCTTAAGTTAGTAATGGAGTGAACTCATGGCGAGTTCGACAACAATAAAATATCCGTAGAAATTCCCCTATCGCATCATTAAATATTTGAGCTGAACAATTTTAACAAAATATTACAATAAGAAATCATAAATATGAATAGTGGTTGTTATTTTAAGAAGTGGGTACAAATGAAAAGATTTGAAATTGACAACTTTTTCCATTTCACTGAAACAGCTTTTAAGCACATCTATCTTCCATTAATTTTTCTTTCTTTCATTTTTTTCAGTATCTGTCTATATTTCTGTGATGAGGTATTATGTACACTATTTACATTATTCGGACTATGGTCCTCATCTTTGTCACCATATTTATTACAGCGTTTCGGCCTTTCAGTATCTGTCTATATTTCTGTGATGAGGTATTATGTACATTATTTACATTATTCGGACTATGGTCCTCATCTTTGTCACCATATTTATTACAACGTTTCGGTCTTTCAGTATCTGTCTATATTTCTGTGATGAGGTATTATGTACACTATTTACATTATTCGGACTATGGTCCTCATCTTTGTCACCATATTTATTACAGCGTTTCGGCCTTTCAGTATCTGTCTATATTTCTGTGATGAGGTATTATGTACATTATTTACATTATTCGGACTATGGTCCTCATCTTTGTCACCATATTTATTACAACGTTTCGGTCTTTCAGTATCTGTCTATATTTCTGTGATGAGGTATTATGTACACTATTTACATTATTCGGACTATGGTCCTCATCTTTGTCACCATATTTATTACAACGTTTCGGCCTTTCAGTATCTGTCTATATTTCTGAGATGAGGTATTATGTACATTATTTACATTATTTGGACTATTGTCCTCATCTTTGTCGCCATATTTATTACAACGTTTCGGTCTTTCAGTATCTGTCTATATTTCTGAGATGAGGTATTATGTACATTATTTACATTATTCGGACTATGGTCCTCATCTTTGTCGCCATATTTATTACAACGTTTCGGCCTTTCAGTATCTGTCTATATTTCTCAGATGAGGTATTATGTACACTATTTACATTATTCGGACTATTGTCCTCATCTTTGTCGCCATATTTATTACAACGTTTCGGTCTTTCAGTATCTGTCTATATTTCTGAGATGAGGTATTATGTACATTATTTACATTATTCGGACTATGGTCCTCATCTTTGTCGCCATATTTATTACAACGACCCGAAGAGTGTAAGTTCAATACCCGGTCAAGGCAGTGGAGAACTTGGAGAGATAACTGATAACTGACATCCATTAAACATGGCACGTGGAACTAGAACAGTCTACCCCAGTGAGCGAAATAAAGGGTTCAGTTCGACATTCCAACCACCTGAAGAAGGCCGGAGCATACAACGGCCGAAGCGTTGTAATAAATATGGCGACAAAGATGAGGACAATAGTCCTAATAATGTAAATAATGTTCATTTCTTTCTTTTTTTCTTTCTTTCTTTCATTTTCTTCCTGAAACTGAAAAGTAATGGCTTTTCCCCTCTTTTTACGGATCAAACCACGAGACCAAAACGATAAAAAAAAAATCATTATTTATAAGATATTGGCAGGTTGTAATGGTCGTGCGAACTAACGAAGGGAAAAACAAGCTTAATTATAATAGGATAATAATTAAAATAATGTTCAGTAATTTGATTTATTAAATGGAGGAAAGGTGGAGTAATGGTTAGCGGCTGGGATTGGGGAATCGGGGAGCTGAGTTCGAATTCCAGTCGAGTCCATTGCATTCACTTACGTGCTAATACTCTCTGGAAAGGCATGAATCCATTTCTTTCTCCAGCTAGGGCTAAAATATCAGGACAAACTGGGTGGCAACTAGTCTAGGAGAAGGAGAGTGAATTCAAAGTAGCCTGGGTAAAGGTTACTTCGAAAAAAGAGGAGGGATGTAAACCTAAAAATTTCTGGTGAAAAACGAACTGGCCTTGCATGTCACCCTGAACCACAATTGTGATATACTGGGGCGGGTAGTGATCACAGCAAAATGCGCTAACCAAATAAAACGAATGAATCTGATTTTTTTTCTATCTAACACGTCCCATCTTTCCTTTGTAACTCTTAATAAATTTTGTCTTTTTGTTATCTCTTCTAAATGAATCTTCAGCAGATTTCTTCCTCTATGTCCTGTGTCCCTTCAGAATGTTAACGATCATGGCTCTCCACATTTTCTTGTCCTTTGTAACTCTTAATAAATTTTGTCTTTTTGTTATATCTCCTAAACCCTGTTCCACCAGCCAATTTATTCAAGCTTGTTAGGTAAGTTATGCGTTGTTTTCCTCAATGTCAAATACGCCGGCGTCAAAACATGGAACCTTCGATCACTTATTATACAATCCTATATTCTCTTCACGAACGTTTGTCCGTAATTTTCGCATTCGTTAGAACCTTCCCTAACAAATGCATTTGTTGATACGAGTTTCGTTTTATTTTCTATAATCAGTAACCTCTTCATTGATATTCCACATCAAACCCCCCTCTTTTCGCTCCCCTCTTTTCCTTTAACAATATCCCTTTCCATGTATCGACCCCCCCCACTCTTTCTCCTATCCATTTACAATAATAATTCTCAGCTTTCCAAGCGATTCTTTTATCAGCTTTGTTAATAACAGGCAGAAACAAGGCGGTTAGTGTTTTCAATAGCAGATCTCATCTTTCGGTCAGAAATAAAATGGCCGCCGATAATCTTATTGGCGGCAATGACAAAGGCTACGCACGATTTCCTGCCAACTTCAAGAGAACACAGTCGATAAAAGAATGGAAGCCCGCAAACCCAGAGTGCATTGGCAATTTTCAATGGACCAGATTAGAGGGGAATGCTCCAAGAGTTTTGAATAATGAGGCCTTAACTCTCTATTATAGAGATGACACATTACACATTCCTTTTCTTTTTTTTTGGGGGGGGGGTCTATGTAAAGCCAGTGTGAGAGTGCAAAATTGCTATTTGCCGATTTGTATAGCAGCCTAACGCTTTTGTTTGTACCGTTATTAGGTGTAATTTGCATTTGGATTGTGAGGATTAATCGTTGAGAGATGGTCCTCTTTACAAATGAATAAACAGATAAAATCAACCAAGCGATTCTTATCTTGCGCGGGTATATTTTCATATTTCAAAAAAAATTTTTGTTTTTACACACACACACACACACACACACACACACACACACACACACACACACACACATATATATATATATATATATATTATAAATTAATTGATTTAAAATATGGTTTTTTCCTTTTACACAGTTCTAACCATGTTTCAAAATGGAAGCTAAAAAGCCACGAATTTAATTTTGCAATTAAATCAAAGACATTAGTTCCATTTCATCCTCAAGTGAATTTTGGAGTAACTTTTAAAATTACTGGGTTTTAAAGACACAGCTAAAATCACGTTTCCATGGTTACAGATAAATCTACTTCAATTGGACAAGGGTTGTCTGGGTTTTCCTTATGTCTGTATCATTGTATCGGTTATTAGCTACATTTTGGTAAGGGGTAGGGATGTATTTTTCAATGAGAACTGACATCCGTTGAATGGACATCGTCTGGATTTTTAAAAATTTATTGTATTTATTTATTTTATATATATATATATATATATATATATAAACATATATATATATATATATATATATATATATATATATATATTAATACTTTTAAAATCATAGCACCCCATTCAAGCCAGTGAAGCCTCGAAGATACAAGTGCTTACTGAGTGTGAACGAATAAGAAAAACGAGAAAAACTACTATTAAGGAGTGAGAACAATAGAAGATTAATCAAGAAGACAGCTGGTGACGATTGACAATGCATTTAAATTTTTGAAGACCAAAGTTGGTTGGAAACATGGAGCCTCAAGAGAGTTACACAAGCGAGAAGTGCGACAGAAGAAACTATTAGCATAGAACTTACGGTTACATCTAACCATTTTAACTGTAAAATGATGAGACCTTGCCGCCAATCTAGTACTGCGCTTAAATTCATAAAATCTAGGTACCATAGAGGAGTACATATGTTGAGAGCAGAGGTGAAATAGATAAGAATCGAGATCAGAAACATTTGCAACCAACAAGAAATGGATGAGACCTTGTCGCCAAACTGGTACTATACTTGAATGCATAAAATCTTGGTACCATAGCGAAGAATCCATCCGAAGAATTATCATGATAGCATTCATACAAAAGGCAGAGGGAAGCGACGTTACGTCAGTAGGAAAATGACTTAAGCCGAAACGCCAGGCTTTAAGCTGTTACCTTTAGCGGAGACGCATATTTGAGTAGACGCCCCGTTTATTTATTAAATGATGATTTTGCTATGTGTTATGTCTGTCTCTTTGGTGGTGTTTCTTGTTCCACATTGTTAGAGTATAGCCTGTTACTATCTGATCCTGGTCGTGTTTGATCACATATCATACCCGCCATCTTTATCAGAATAGCACACAGAGCTATTATATTCTTGCTAACATTAGACCGATAATTGCAGATATATTTGGACATATTCGATTCATTCAAATTATTCTTTTCATTTTTATTCTTGTGATAACAAAAGGAAAGGTTAAAAAAAAAAATTCGGCATCCATTGACCGAACAAATTCCGTTAAATTTTTCTTTACCAATTCTGTCCGCTCATTACGTTGGTTACTCGCTGTTTAACTTCTATCCATTTTCCCTTCAATTTATCCTGTGAGTATCAAATTTTCCAAGCATTCCTTCCACATTCTGTGTCCTAGAAATTTCAACTGTTTCTGATGTCAAATATAAGTGTCCTTTTTGTTTCTATTTTCTTTCCTCGTCGTCATTGCTCACATGTTCTGTCTATAGTATTCTCAGTATGCTTCTGTAGAACCACATTTCTGTTGCTTCAGGTCTCTTCTGTGTTTGCGGGGAGATTGTCCAGCATTCACTGTCATATGAGAACTAGTTGTCGTCGTATAAACCAGAGTTTAGTTCTGTGAGTGTTGAAGAAACACAAATGCATCTGTGTAGACGGGAATACTCAGAAAGAAGCACACATGCCGACGATGTGAAATCATTCTTATTTGCAGTGTGCCATCAAGGTGAAACTGCTCTGATAATGTTGCCATGAAAACGTATATTGCCACGGAATCTTTTATTAGATAATATCCCTGGGGCCAGGCATAGGTTTCAGGATGAAATATTAATGCCTAACCGTCACTAAGTCTCGTTATTTTATTCTGTCACAGTGAGGAAAGGTCAGATGAAAATGCAATCGAACCATATATCTCTTCATGGGTTCTAAACTTTCCAGCCATTGTTCATAATCGCAGTAGTTACGTTCCTCAGAATGAAACGTTAGTTAATGCGATATTTGAATTCGACATCATCATAGCTGTTTCGATTTGAAAACACCTCTGCAAATAAGTATGATTTCCCATCTTCAGCAAGTTTATAAACAATTCAGCCCTTTCCAAATTTTCATAAAATCTTAAACAGAGTTGGATGCTCTGCTATACTTAACAGTATAACAAAGCAGAAACGATTGTATGACAAAGACTCAATCTTCTGTGAAGAAGCTTCAAACATACACTTGTCTTTAGATACTATAGAATCCATTGGATCAGATAGATTCATCATCTTCTCAGATCCACTATCAGTACTCACATATAATGAACAATAAAAAAAACATTGGAAATCCCTTAAAAAATATATTACTAAATAGGATTGGTACTATTTATCGGAAAAAAAACTGGCTACTGCAGTGGTGAACAAAATCTTGAAAATTTGTGTAAAAGGGAAATAACTGAAACATACGGAAGAGGCATGGCTCGTAGAACTAGAAGAATCTATGCAGATGAACGAAATAAAAGCTTCAATTCGAAATTCCAATCACCTGAAGAAGGCCAGAGCGTACAACGACCGAAACGTCGTGAATATGGGAACGAAGATAAGGACAACAGTCTGAACATACTGTAAATAATTACATACCTCATCTCAGAAATATAGACAGTTTATTGTACATAATCCTCAAAATGAAACGTTAGTTAATGCGAGATTTGAATTCGTCATCATCAGAGGTGTTTCGATTTGAAAATACCTCTGTAAATCAGTATGATTTCTTATCTTCAACAAGTTTATAAACAGTTCAACTCTTTCCAGACTTTCCAAAAATCTTGAACAGAGTTGAATGCTCTGCTATATTAACAATATAACAACGTAGAAGCGATTGCCTGATGAAGCCTTAATCTTCAATGCAGAAGCTTCAGCCATACACTTGGCTTTAGATATTATAGAATCCAGTGAGTCAGATAGATTCATCATCTCAGATTCACTAGCAGTACTCACATCACTGAATAATAAAAACATCGGAACCCCCTTAATAAATAAATTACTAAATAAGATTAGTACTATTTATCGGAAGAAAGACGCTGTAATAATCTTATGCCGGATAATAAGTCATAATAGCGTAAAAGGAAATGAGAAAGCTGACAAAATGGCAAAGGAATCACTGAACATGGCCTCTCAAATATAAAGGTTCCACACGCCGACTTCCGACCCACTATAAACAGAACATTTTTTAAAAATGGCAGCAATTATGGAACAACTGTCTTAACAATGAACTGTTGAACATCCAAACAACCATTAGAGAACGACGGTCAAGTTACAGAAAGATAAGGAGAAAGGACGTGATACTAGCCAGACTCGATATCAGACACACATACATAACCTACCAATATCGACTAAAATGTGAGGAACTGTCAGGATGCGTCTAATGCCAGGAATCATACATTGTTAAACACATTCTACTAAATTACCATAACTTTCAGCAAACCTGAAACAAACACTACAAATCGGATGACTTAAAGAACCTATTTAAAAATACTGATCCAAGTAACATTATAAATTTCATTAAGGAAATTTGGCTCTACAGAAAAAAACAAACTCTGTACCACACCTGCTTACCTACATTATTTCACAACCATTTTTATACAACCTACAATTCCCCTACCTATCAAAAATCTCAAAAAAATTTTCCCTCTATATAATCCCTTACTCCCAAAAGAAAATAACTCAAATTATTCACATGAAAACCTTCTTCAGCATTAAATGATTCACCTGGGCAGATATACCGTAAAACAGATCAATCAATCAAAACTTACCTGTTCTGTGCTAACTCACGAAAGTGCCGTAGTTCTTCCAGGCTCTTCAAATATTTTACGGGGAACGAAAGAATTTAATCATAGTTCTTTTCATGCCGTTGTTCAATGTGTATAATTTGGTTGTTCGAGGCATTCATTACATGTAATATTAATTTTTTTAATGTATTTTAAGTAGTTACCTCCAGTCAATTTTCGATACCTACGGTTTAAAAATGAATTTTTAAAAATGAAAAAGCATTCTTAAAGATTTTTTTAAAATTTTCTTAAAAGCAGCCATTTTCTTTTTTAAGAAATTTTTACATACAAATTTCTTAAAAAAAGAATTTCCAAATCAACGTGTGTTTTCCTCGGGAAAAGCGCAAAATAAAACGAACATTTTTCTCTCTTTGGCTGCTGTCGTAAAAAAACAAGATTTTTAACCAAAATTTTGAACGTGCTAGAATGGAGTAAAGAATTTCCAAAGATAATGAAAAATAATAATTTGGTCTTTCCTCTTAATAATAACATAAACATTTTGATGACAAAACTTTGTTTTCGTTGACTTTTTTCATCATGATATACTGCTTTTTTACGCGACCTAGTGGAGGTACCTAAAGTGGAGGTACCTAATTTTAAGTTTTATACTTTCAGTCTAAACACATTCATATTTCTTCCTATTTGTTTTGAGATACAAAATTGATATTTTGCCTGAGACTGTCCAAAGTCTAAGGATGTTATTCTTCCATTTGGTACTGATGATGAAACCATTTCTATAATATTAAATCTGTTCCTATTATTAATTTGTGCTGTGTTTGGTTTATTAGAGACAACATTTGTTTTAATCATTTCACCCCAATCAAAGCGGGAATTCCACGCTGGGGATTACAGAGAGGGAAAATGAGAGAAAAATCTGAGTATAAGGAGGATTGAGGAAAAGGATAAAAGATGAACGGGATTCAAGATAGAAGATGGCGATTGACGTTGCATTTAAATTTTTGAAGTTTGTTATCACCAGGGAAGCAAGTAAACAGAATGGAGTTCCACAGGTGGGAAGTGCGAGAAAATAAACTGTTGGAGTAAAAGTGGCGGTTGCATTTAGCTATATCAATAGTAAACAAGTGGGACCTAGATGCCAATCTAGTGGCACACTTAAATTGATGGAGTCGGGTCACCAGGGAAAGAAACCTCGTCAGAGCAGTTGCCATGAAAATATTTGTAGAAAAGACAGAGGGAAGACACATCACATCATTAAAAAAAAATGTATATGTATATATATATATATATATATATATATATATAAAGACAATTGGAAAACTGTAGTTTTAGCCGATGCCTTTCGTCCAGTGAAAAATTACGTCAATATCCCCTTTCCTAAAAGAATGAGTACACAACATATATATCAAGAAATCAAAAGAAAATGGTTGAAACCGTCAATACAATACAAGCAATATTTCTACACGAGAAAATATTCTCTTCAAACAAGGTAATTGACGCAATTTTTCATTTGACCAAATGAATATACAATAGTGTTTCTAAATTCTTCTAGTTGCTGACGACATTTTGTTTGTTGTTTATAGATACTTTGTTTCAATAAATTCATTTCGTTTTTTTGCCTTGAAAAAGACAATACTAAAACTAGTTTTCCTATTGTCATTTTTCCTTTATATATATTGTCTTTTTCTACAGGTTAATTCTGATATATATATATATATATATATATATATATATATATATATATATATATATATATATATATATATATATAATCATCATCATCATCATCATCCTACAACCTCGCTATGGTTGGTCAAAACTCTATTAACAATCCTTTTCCACGCTGTTCGGTCCTGCATTGCTGTCCCCAGGGTCACCTTTGTCCAACCCTGAGTCCCGAGCGATAACGTAGCAGTACTAAGAGAAACTGAATCTGATTCATAATCATTTCAAAAACTATGGGAGATAAATGTTGCCAATACTTTGGGATTCGCGGTTGAAGTTATATACGCAAACCAATTCTTCTCATTAAAATGATTCCTCAAGCCGTATACCCAACATTTAACCCGCGTAAAGTTGCCGCAGGTCCACAATAATGATCAATGCAGGATTCCATCTCATAAAATGGCTGCTACTGCGCATCTTGGAAGACAAAAGATACAAGTCTGATTGAAATATAATCGACAATAACTTTCTCTGATTAAAACAAGGTTTAAACATTGCATATATGTATATAGACAAGTTCAAAATGTAAAGATGCGAGGTATATATATATATATATATATATATATATATATATATATATATATATATATATATATATGTGTGTGTGTGTGTGTGTGTGTGTGTGTAAAATAAAATAAATCCTAAACAGACAAGGACAACCTACCAGATTACCCTGAAGATCCGTTTAGGTGAAACCTAGGTAGGTCGTTTCTGGCTCTTTAGGATTTATTTTATTTTATTTATTCCACTTCTACTTAGCGTATTGAG
Organism: Acanthosepion pharaonis; assembly: GCA_903632075.3. NCBI lineage: Eukaryota > Metazoa > Mollusca > Cephalopoda > Sepiida > Sepiidae > Acanthosepion > Acanthosepion pharaonis. The sequence continues at coordinate 95,736 of CAHIKZ030000519.1, read as the reverse complement.
CACTACGTTTTAGTCTTAATACTCGCTTGTTTTTGTTTTTTTTTTTTTTTACTAAAAACTTAAGGCACTGGAAGATTTGTTTCGCCCTGTTCGGATGTTTCTAGTTCTTTCATTTTTTTTTCTCGGGTACCAATTTGTTTTGATATAATTGCAAGTTGTGCTGTCCGAGTTTTTTTTTTCAAACCGAATACTACTAGTAGTTTAATATATATATATATATATATATATATATATATATATATATATATATATATATATATATATATATATATATATATATATAAAACAAACCTCTCATTATATATATATATATATATGCGTGTGTGTGTGTGTGTAGAAACCCTGTGTATTTAGGCAGTAAATGTACATTAAGGCATATACTATTAAAAATGAAAGACATTTTCCAAGGTACGAATAATCCATCTCAGATAATGAGGAAATTCTGTCAGAAACTGTCCGAAGTTCTTTCCGGAAGAAAAGTACAGAAATTTGGTCATTTAAGCAACTACAATTTTAATATGTACCTTCGTGAAAATCGATAGCATGACAAGAAAGGTCTGAAACTTGATGAATTTTTTTTTCATCTTGAATGTATATTTCATTATTAAGAAGAAATACCAAAGTATTTTTTGATTATTTTTTGAAATTTAATACATACATTTAATGTAAAAATAATAAAATATTTTAAGAAATACCAATAATTATTTTAAATATTCATTTTTCATCGAAAATTTTTTTGCTTTCAGACAATATCATCAATACTCATTAAAACAAATAGAACAATTAAAAGCATTTGAAATTAAATAATGTCTTTGTTTTATTGAGTTTTGTATGACACAATTCAGAGATGATTTTCAGGTGGAGTTGGAAATTTATTTTCAATTTCTTGTCTAAGGCGGCCAATGTATTGCCATCTGTCGAGAAAATATCCTACTACAGTAAACAGTGTTATTGCAATTTAATAGAACTACCAAAGACTAGTTTTTCCTTTTCTGAAGTGTGTAGACATTATTTGGCGGACTCTGTATTTAAATATAAATTGTTTAATGTCTGGGTATATTTGGTTTGCATAAGAGTTTTTGGTTTGGTTTCGTTTGTTTTACGGCATATCAACATCTATGTGTTATTTAAAGCCAACAAGATATTAATTGCTGGTAATTATTATTTTTTTAAATGTATTGCTAGTAATACTTTTTTCCTTCAAAAATTCGTTGCTGGTAATAACCGTTTACAAAAATTGCTGGTATTAAAACCTATTTTTACACTTTCATAGTGTTTCGACTCCAGTTTTGGGGTCAACTATTTGTCGATAGTTGGGACCCTAACAGGTGCTACCACTCCGGGCCTGGGTGAACCTGGGAACACAAGCAATTCCGTAGTAGTTCCGTGCTCCTCAAAACCTCCTGATCCGAGGCCTTGCTGCTGGATGTAGTTAATCGTCTTACCCAGTTTTTTGATTTTGGTGCTCTATGCAATAAGCTGAATGTCCTGTGCGGAAAAAACAATGCAAGTGCGTATTTAACAACATGAAACGTATTCATATCATTTATTGCTTATACATTAGGTAAGTGGATATTCTTCGGATTGAGGAACCGGAGGGCCGAGTTCGAATTCCAGTCGAATCCATGACATTCACTTACGTGCTAATAACCTTTGGAAAGGTATGCATCCTCTTCTTTTCCCTCCAGCTATGGGTAAATAGCAGGACAGGCCGGGTTCTACAGCCTTGGATGGCAACTGGCCTACCGCAGAAAGAAATGGCAACCTACTGCGGGAAAAAAATCTGCCTCGTCAGTCATTTATCGAAAGATACATGATCGCCTAAGCGTGTATCACGCATGGCACATAACTGAAGTGGATAGCCTAAGAATTCAGTAATATTCTACATCTTATCACACAGAGAAAAAGAAAAGAAATATAATCTTTCGAAAATTACAAAAATAGAACAAAAGAGATTTAAAAATTTTTCCATTATTTTTTCTCAGTTGAATTTACTACTTGTTTGAATAAAATCTTGTGACTTAAATAAACGTTATTTAACACACACACACACACACACACACACACACACACACACACACACACACGCGCACAGAGGTTCGTGTATTTAAAAAAAAATGTTTTAACAAATAATTATTTAAAAATTTTTTTAAAAAAATCTGTAAAAAGCCAGTAATCTCCTTTTATGTGTAATATATAATAATAATAACAGCAACTTTAAATAATTTTTTTCATATACTTTTAGGTCTGTCTATTTTAATATATATATATTTTTTTTAAATAAATAACATTAATCCCTGTTGATTTAAATATAAAATAAAATATTTATCCTGTTTTATATATTTAAAATAGAAATCCCATCTATTTTAAATGCAAAATATATTTGTTACTTGTAAAATAAAAATCCGTAATCCCCGTATAAGATATCAATTGCAACAGCAATACGTTACCCAGATATTTTTATTAAAATTTAAATTATGTAACGGCATGAAACCCCGAGTCGTGCTACCGGTGACGAATAATATATATATATATATATATATATATATATATATATACAAACCTCGCATCAACGGACTACTTGGGCAATGGGGTAGTCTGTTAAAGCCAATTGTCCGTAGACGGGAAGGGAATATTTTTGAGTTATAAAACCGCCATATAGTAACTAGCCCAAGTTACGATCATAATGTAAATACTATAAACATGTGTATATGGCATAAATAAATATATACTTAATATAGGTATAGTAATAAAACAAAATAATAAATTTCTCACAGCTTTTTCTGACGCACGCGCTAATATATCTTAATTTGTATAATGTACACCCATCTTTGTTTACAATTGAAAAGCCCGCCACCGCCGCCAAGCGGTCACTTTGAGAACTAATACGATCCGTTCCGCTAATCCCGCAAATTTTTAAATACATCGCTGACGATTTGGAAGTTTTTTTCCTACAGATTTTTATTTTAATTTGCCTGCAAATTTTGTCCGTTGTATCCGAAGTCCGTTGATGAAGGGGGGGGGGGTTGTAGATGAGAGGTTTGTCTGTATATATATATATATATATATATATATATATATATACCCAAGTACATAATTGGTGTATACGGAATGAATTCCAATAACCAACAATTACTATTCTTAAAAGAGTACTCAATACAAAGTAGAGCAGATATAATTATTTATTTAAAAAATTTATAACATAAACATGTTATAAAATCACTACGAAGTCATGTTATAATAGCTATTCAGATCGTTAAAATACGGGTAATATTAAAAAAGAATTTATTCTAACCAATAATTATTAAATTATATGATAGAATTTGATATTAAAATTAAAAACTGCCAATTTTAAAATCCAAATTTAATCACTATTAAGTTTAAAATTATAAAATTACCGAGGAGAAAAGGAGAAATATATATGTTATTCAATTTATTTCTTCGTTGAAATTACGTTAGAATAGACGTTACTTCACCCGGTCCTCTGACAATATATATGTATACATTTTAATCCCAAGTGTGCGAATGGGGTCGTAAACTCACGCGTAAAACAACACAAACACAATCAGATTATAATACATAAGCATCCAGACATATTTATATATATATACACACAAAAAATGTGACGAGACAGGGAACATCTCCACGGCCATTTATGAAAAAAATAAAAGGGGGAATACATACATACACAATTAAAAGTGAATGCACTTTCCATACACATAGACACCGATAAATGCATGAACATGTATTTTAACGATCTGAATAGCTATTATAACATGACTTCGTTGTCAGGCTTTTTGAATTTTCATATACTTGTATTTTGATTGGTCATTCTAGCTTTTGGAACAACGTTTTCCCCTTGCGAAGGATCGTTAATTAATTTGAAACTTTTAAAACCATTTGTTTTGCATTCAACATCATCACTTGATAAAACATCGGGAGTGTTGAAACAAAATGGCTATTTTTGTAGTGATTTTATAACATGATTATGTTATAAATTTTTTTAAATAAATAATTATATATATATATATATAAAGAAATATAGTCTTAAGGTGTGCTATATTTATGGGATAAAGTGCTCAATATCAGAGATAGAGCGTGTGTAAATATAAAAGTGAACATAGAAGTCAACACTTAGAGGCGACTATACAAATAAATTGACCTAAATTCATCCAAGTAAATAGACAAACTAATCCCAAATTAAAAACTGTTCCCGCCAAAAAAATACTAGTTAGAATGAACTGCAACAACAAACCCCAAAATTGAACAAATGGCTTGAATTAAATTCTCAAACCAAAACAAAACTGTTAAATACGTGATATAAACAATTTTTACTACGGTAAGAAATAAATATATAAAATAAGAAACAAAAAAAAAAAACGAGCAATATAATTTGACCCAAATAAATAAACAAAAAGCGATTTCCGGTAAAAAATAACCGCCATAATAGAATACCCACAATGCACCACTAACCCGTATATATATATAAATAGCCGAGAAAAATAACAGCATATGTGGCCTGACGATTGCATATAGCATGAAACAGACTGTCGCCTCTAAGTGTTGACTTCTTTTATATATATATATATATATATATATATATATATATATATATATATATATATCCAAGTATAGGATTGAGTGCATACGGAATAAATTCAATAACCAACAAATACTATTCTGAAAAGAGTGCTCAATACAGAGTAGAGCAAATATAATTATTTCTTCGAAAATTTAACACTTTCAAACTTGAATATTTCTTGGTAAGTGTATCGGCGTGTCATTGTCAATGTATGTGTGTGTATCTACGTGTCTTTGTCGGTGTCTGTGTGTATGGTCACTTGTGTGTACCTTTCATTGTGTATGTGTATGTATGCTGTTTTTTTAAAGGGTCGTGGAGATGTTACCTGTCTCGCCGTTTTTTTTTGTGTGTGTATATATCTAAATAAATTTTATTTTAGTCTAACCCCAACATTAACGCATTAAATAATTATTATAACTTTAGTTCGTTGTCAAGTTTTTTGAATTCTCATATACTTGTATTTTGATTGGACATTGCAGCTTATGTAACAGCGTTTCCCCGTAGCGAGGGGTGTTTGATTGATTTGAACCTTTTAAAACCTTTTATTCTATATTCAACAACATCGCTTGATAAGACACCAGAAGTGTTGAAACAAAATGGCTATTTTTGTAGTGATTTTATAACATATTTATGTTATAACTTTCGAATAAATAATTATATATATATATATATATATATATATATATATATATATATATGAACTTGAATATATAAAACGCAGATCGACTGTACACGCGTAATTTAAGAGTAATTATACATGTATGATATATATATATATATATATATATATATATATATATATATATATATATATAAGAGAAGTCTCCGCTATTACACAAGCATATAAGACAATTCAAGTCTACGTTCTTTACTCTTCATTGGGTCTTTAGATTTCATGGAATATTCATCGCAAAATTAAACTGAAGAAGGTTTGTTCACAATAATGTGAATTCTTCCGTTTTTAGGTGTCAGCCATGTTAAATGACCGTCATCACAATCATTCGCTACAGAAAATCGGTTTCTATTTCTTCCTAAAGACAGAAGCCTGAAAGGGATGTTCGTGGCTTCGAGCCAAATTCGAACACGGTTCACTGATTCCATTTTCCGTGTCATGAACTTGCGCCTCCATTTACTTGTAACTTTCCATAAAAAAAAAATTGATTCTAGGTCTCCTCATACGAGGCTTTCAATTCTGATCAAGCCTGATTTAATCTATCCTCAAGTTAGAGCTAGTTTCGTTGTTATTTTGGATTCAATCGATCCCCTTTCCATCGATACCGATTTTTATACTGCCAAAGAAAAAAAAACGATTGGTTCAGTATTATTTTTATTTTTAGCATCCTCATCTATTTGAGTTAATAAACTGCCATGTTTGCATGTAGGAAGTAGGCTTAAAATTGTTGATTTATATTAACAATGTCATATTTTACTACAAGCGTATTGAAAACCTAACGAAGACTGAGTATCGTCCCTCCCCAGGTTCTAAGATATAACACAAAATACACAACGTTCAAGTTTTCATGGGAACGTGGCCGATTGGTTACAACGTTCGCATTTTGACCCGAGTTCGAATTTCAACATAGTTGATTTGTCAGGAAGGAGACTTCCTGATGTTATCGGACGGGAGAGGGGATGACCCCAGCGTGTGGCACCTTTGGAAAGTGCCTGAAAACCATACCACGGGTTGACCCAAGCCTTGTGATTGAAATTGGATAGGCGGAACCCTTGAATGCTGTCGAGAGCTATGCTAGCACGAAGTCACAAGTCATCGTGACCGAGGGCTTGAACGTGGTGGTCTTGTTCAAATTGTTGATCACGCTAGATAACACGCTCTTCCCCTGAAACTGTAACTAAGGTCTGCACAGCATAGTTGCGGCATAAGCCACAGGTGGGCTCTGTGGGTGTTGAATAAACGCAAATGTGCCGGAGGCAGCGTCTGCAATAGGGATTGGCTAGCCGCCCTAGTAGAAAAGGTATCCTCGAATATAAGTGGCCAGCTATACATACACAATCTTTAAGCTTTAATGACATAACGGCAAGGAAAGTTTATTCAGGTCCAACATTTTGGATATTCGCATTCATCCCAGTGGGATTATCCGTAGCCGTTTGAATCTATTTTTCGTTTTACAGACATAGTATCTACAACCCTTGTTTCGCCATGGTTGTACTTCTTCAGGTGATTGGGTTTTGAAAGCACCGTTGTCCTTCTAGACTGTCTACCAACCGCTGCGAGAGATCCCTGCCTGCCCTGCTATTTAACACACTGCTAGGAGAAGAGATGGCATCCGTTCTCCCTAGAATCTCTTTGCTTCATCCTAGAAACGATTCTACAACTACTGTTCCCTATGAAATAAAGCGGGAAAAATGATCCGTCGTTGATGCATTATGTAGTGTTTGCTGCTCTGCTAAAGACGTCACTGAAACATAGAGCTTGCTTTTAAAAATCGGCATTTGAAATCGTGGATTTTTAACCTGGGCTTGAAGACAGATTAGCGGATCAGGTGACTAATACACAAATATTTCTCTCACCAGGCAGAACAACCTTTTGTTTTTTGCTAATTCAAAAAAAGAAAAAAACAACCTTATATAATTGCTCATATAATTAGCACGTTTCATGGCTATTCCCATTTGGAAATACAAAAAGAAATTTTTTGACTCCTATTTATCACCTTGTTCGCTATCATACAAATGTATAAACCCTCAATTAAATCAACTGTAGATGTTACAGAACGCATTGGCTGACTCAGAATGGCAAATTACTGGTCAGAACTCTGATGGCGTGATTTTAACCCTGTGGGCGCGGGATTCTGACAGTGATGGATTGCCTTTTGTTTAAGTTTTAATATAAGACCGAAAAGGCATGATTTTGACGGCGGCAAGAATTAGAAATCACCGTATGCCTCGCCACATCGAGATTCTTTCGTCAGACCATTAAGTACGTGATGATGAGAATTTGGCTAGGCGATTAACATGCGCCCCCTCTCTCTTCAAACACACTCACAACAAATACACACACACACACAAACACACACACACACACACACACACACACATATATATATATATATATTTAAGTAACAAAAACCCTGGTAATCCGTATGGATAATCCCAAGGTGGATGAAATCCTGAGAGCTCAATATTAAGTCAAAACGAATAATTTAGTTTAAAGAAAAACACGTCACTAACAACTGGAGCCTTAAAGTTGTCTGTTTTTTTTTTAAATTATATATATATATATATATATATATATATATATATATATATATATATATAACCATCAATCACATTCCCTTACAAATGATATTACGATTACTGTCCTTCATAAAATAAAGCGAGATAAAAAGACAATCATTTGTTGTTGATGCAGTATATTATGTAGCGTTTGGGGTCTCTAGAATTCCAGCCAGAGACGTCACGAAACGCAACGTAGAGCTTGCGTTGGCTGACCCAGAATGGCAAATTACTGGTCAGAACTCTGATGACCCGAGATGAGTGGGGTGATTTTAACCTCCTGTGCAGGGAATTCTGACAAAGGATTGCATTTGTTTTGACATTAGACATAAAAATCTCGAAGACGGCGACTAGAATTACAAAGGTCAAGATGCTTCGCTGCATCAAGATTCCTTAGTGAGGCAAGTCACCAAGTGATCTGCGAATACTTTACTGGTTGAATTTATATCTGCGCTCTCCGGCCATTTCCACATCAAAACTGACACGTACAGAAAAAAAAGCACAACCCAACACACGAATGTATACAACATGGCGGTCGACTCAGAAATGATTCCGTTCGGGTTAACTCTGTTCGGCAAGTTGTTCAAGAACCGAAATTTTGTTCGATAACCGAGGCATTTTCATCTCGAATTTTCTGTTCGAAAACCGATTTGTTCGGCATGAGAGACGTTCGAGAACCGAGGTTGCACTGTATCTAATTTATGCAATCTCGATTCTAATTGTGAATCAATGACCTTGTCGGAGTTAACTCCTCCTTAATTTTCTAATTGTCACTAGGGGTCGCTCTCCCTACACTATAAATACTAGGTGACTTCTTGCCTCGTTCTCTTTTTACTTTGCATTTCAGCGGACACATTTACAAAAATGTGATCTCTCGTAGAGATCTGAGTTTTTCCCATTTGTAGGAAAACGCCATGAAACACACGTACACGTACGTACGAACTTTCACCAATATACAAACTCTTTACGTTCACACAAAAACACAAATGTTGATGTCTTTGTCACTTGTAAATTTGTTGTTTAATACATATATTTGTTTATATATATACATCGGTCTTGTTTGTTATCTTTACATCTTCGGTTGGACTCAACTTAAGTCCGCCATGTTCTTGTCGTTGGACCTTCTTCTAGCAGAAAATAAACGCACGTGTTCCTAATTTAACTCAAACACACACGGACCTCTAGAATCTCTTACTGAGGTTTTCATACAGACAGCGAAATTTAAGAAAGATATAAATACTCTTTAATAGCCGAAGCATAGCTAGATGCTTACGAAGGTCAGCTTGCTACAGTCATGTGACAGATTAGATTTGCGCTGAGTAAATAGTCTTGTGACGTTTATAGATCATTTGTGTTATAGACAAGCGTATGGTTGCAAGAAAGAAAACAGTAGACAACAGTAGAAATAGATTTACGCGATTTATTTCAATAGTAACGTGTGGTTTTGGGATAGCTACCTTGTGGTATAGTTCATAGGCCGGCTGAAGATCTGGGTTGATCTCTCATAGTAGTTCTCACTGGTTGGGTAGTGCTCCACCTGCTGACTGCTACCGACCGCTCAGCCTGACCGTGACGGGTCTCTTCCCTGGCCTCCTGTTGACTGCCGTTGTACTTCCGTGTGACCCCTTTTATGGCGTTTTATATGGCTTAACAGGCTCGAAAAACGACGCGAGTATAATTAGGAGGGAAGCATTTTTATTGGTCGAAAAATAGAAACACTATAAAATATTTTATTTTTCGACCGGAACTCGTAAGTCGGGAACATGCGTAAACGAAGATACTGGTCATTTTGTGACGGGGGCTTGTTCCGTTCACATCCGGCTCTCACTCTTGAGTATGTTACTTTATTTGCCTGTAAATCATCCGGGATATGTTATTTTATAACATTTGCTTAGCGAGTTGAATTTTTTTTTTTTTACTGTTATTCTTCAGTATTGAGCACTTTGTCACGGAGCAATGATTTCTGAGATCGCTGTAGTAGATTCCCGCTTTGTCGCAGACTAAATTGAGATTAATAAATACTCGCATTTTTCTATTATTTGTAATGTAATTCTCGTGGTCCTTAACGCGGAATAATGATCTTCCAAACTACGGCTGTGAATTGGTGCTTTGTGCCAACGTGTTAATCCAAGCAATTGTACAACCTCTTTGTAGCCAATTGTCGGAGTTACCTCCTCCTTCAGTTTGTAACCCTTTCACCAGAGGTCTCTCTTTCCTGGCTATAAATAGCCAATGACCCTTCGGCTCGTTCTCTTTTTACTTTTCAGGCTTGTGCACTAACGCACCGAGGTAAATTTCTCTTCTTCCTAGAGGATTTCAACTATCAACCTCAAACTGTAGTCCCTAACAAGAAATAGCGTGAAATCACGCTAAGCACAATACACACACGCTCGCACACACGGAATATTCCCACACACTTTGTCCTTTGTACTGTTTTCTTGTATTGTAACTTGTTATGAATATATATTTGTTGTGTATACATATATTATCGGTCTTGTTTTGTTTGCTTTCTTTTCCTTCTTCTTTGGACTTAACCAAGTCCAACCTTTTTATGTAGTTGGGCCGGCTAGCAGGAGAATCTGAACCTTACAGGCGTTTCGTCCACGTCTGTCTTCTCTCAACAAACCGTAACCGCCAACATAACAGCCACGGCCCTCTACAAATGGTGACCTGGACGTGATTTTTCCACTCCTGCTAAAAAACACACAAGACGATATATATGTACAAAAACAAACAATTTCTTATACACACACCTTCCCAAAAAGAGCCAGATAGGAAAAAAAATTGAGAAAAACTTCTTTTCGTACACTATCAACGAAAGAACAACAATTACTACTATTGAAGACGAACCTTTAGAACTCTTTTACCCACTGGTCTATATTTGCTTGACCCTTTCTTTCTCTCGGCGACGTTTGATCTAATTTCACCCGGCAGACATGCTTAAGGCTGTACCAAACGGAAAACAACGCTATTTTCTACTAACACTGTTTTCTTCTGGACTGAAATAGAAAAAAGTGTGAACCAAACCACTGGACGACTCACTGTTCCATTATATACGATTGGTGATTCCAAACCATTGCAGACGACTCACTGTCTCATTTTCTAAACAACATTCGTGATTCCGACATGAAAGCAACACTCAACTTACACCACGTGGCGATATCTTCACGCCACTGCTTGCTTCTCATTCTTCTCAAACACACGTGGACATTCTATTCAACACAACTTCAACTGACTACACATCCACTCACATTGTGCTAAACATTGCACATATTTCAAAGGTCCAATGCAGTCTTAAAAGGCAATTCACCGTCCTTCTTCTCATTCTGCAATTACGCGACGCAAACAAACCGAGATTTTGCCAGAACGATACTCTATCGTCAATAATACCAAATTCTCCCAACTTACATTCGACACTCGGTAGCAATTCAGCTCAACTTCACGAGTACGCTGCGTCTATTAACTTTTGTGCGCCGATTATACCCACACGAACCACCTCGTTTTTTTCAAACCAACTACAAACAAGCCAGCAGACAGGTGCATAGATCGACACAACCAATTCAACGTGGAGCATTGTAAAAAAAGACAAATTTTAATAGCAACGCAGACCACTACCGACGCATTTTACAGGACGTGCCCAATTCTAACTCACTGAAATATAATACTGCACCCTGAGACAACACTACATTTCGTCGAATCACGAATCTCAACCACACTTCGGACACATTTTCTTTTCAGCCCACAAGAACAATATTCAGACTTTAACGAACCTTTTTTTCTTTATATATTAAAAGTTTTCATTTCCTTACAACCTTTAATCTGGTGGGGGGTATTGTCGGAGTTACCTCCTCCTTCAGTTTGTAACCCTTTCACCAGAGGTCTCTTTTCCTGGCTATAAATAGCCAATGACCCTTCGGCTCGTTCTCTTTTTTTACTTTTCAGGCTTGTGCACTAACGCACCGAGGTAATTTTTCTCTTCTTCCTAGAGGATTTCAACTATCAACCTCAAAATGTAGTCCCTAACAAGAAATAGCGTGAAATCACGCTAAGCACAATACACACACGCTCGCACACACGGAATATTCCCACACACTTTGTCCTTTGTACTGTTTTCTTGTATTGTAACTTGTTATGAATATATATTTGTTGTGTATACATATATTATCGGTCTTGTTTTGTTTGCTTTCTTTTCCTTCTTCTTTGGACTTAACCAAGTCCAACCTTTTTATGTAGTTGGGCCGGCTAGCAGGAGAATCTGAACCTTACAGGCGTTTCGTCCACGTCTGTCTTCTCTCAACAAACCGTAACCGCCAACATAACAGCCACGGCCCTCTACACAATCATTGATTGAGATTGTTATTTATTTCATTGGAACATTGGCTCAACACGATCCTCCTACCCACTGTCCTCTAATCTTTAAACAGCCTTATACCGTACTAAGCTAAGTTTAATGTATTTATCTAGTATCCGTTCAAATTAATTCCTTAATTTGTCAATGATTGTAAAACCAAATTACCCGATTAATTTATTTATCTTTAGAGAAGCAAAAACAATAGTTTACTTGAACAATGCGAAAAAACTTACTTTCATTTATCAAATTCACTCTTTGTCCCCCTAAAAAAATATTACAAATCACGCGCTTTCCTCACAAATGCGGACAGAATATTGAAACCATTTAAGCGCGTGTTATTTTTTTGTTTTACATATTTTTGTGCCACGATCGTCACACATACACATTCATTCGTTCGATAAACGCACAAGCACATATATAAAGTCGAACAAAAGAAGAGATACACGAAAAACGTTGATAAAGAAAAGTATAGATGAGTGTGAATATACGAACAGAAAGACTATACGTCATACGTCAAAATGGCGCCAGTACTATGTCCACTTCTCTCTCACTCTCTTTCCCACTTTCTTCTCCACCTCTCTCTGTCACCCCCTCTCTCCATCTAACTTATCTAGCAATCTCAGGGTCGATGAACGCATTATTTAATTAAAACTTTATGCCTTAACCTACAGGGTATTACACGTATTAGTCTAAGTCCTATTTCGTTTAGATCAGGGTTCAGTAGAATGCTTCGCAATTACTTCATGTGAATAAAGGTTTTTCTTCTTACGAGCCAAGGCCAACACAGACAAAATACCAATATAAAATCATAGACAAATATATATATATATATATATATATATATATATATATATATATATATATATATATATACCCAAGTATAGGATTGGTGTATATGCAATAATTTCCAATAACGAAAAATAATATATATATATATATATATATATATATATATATGTAAAAGGCTCAAACTAATATTCCATGGTTATAATTACATAACATAAATTCATCATACCTACAAATTCAAAATACTTGCTATATATATATATATATATATATATATATATATATGGATTTTTTAATATTATGCTTTATTTTCCATAATTTATGGAAAATAAAGCATGATATTTTTAAAAAAAAATCCACATTACAACCAAAAACGTTTGCGGTATCTCTCTTCTTTTTAATATACACACTTTTCTCTCGTTGGAACCACTATAACCTCTTTCTTTTATATATATATATATATATATATATATATATATATATATATATATATATATATAGGCAGCAAGTATTCATTCAAACGTGTTTCATTAGATAATATAGACATATTATGGCTATTTATTTTATAAAAATCCTTTCTAGTTCTCGTATCAGTTTCTTGTTAAATTCATCAAGGAAGGCGCCGTAATTTTTTTCTTACCCAAGTACTTTCGGCTTCCTCCGAAATCATCCTCCGATATATATATATATATATATATATATATATATATATATATATATATATATATATATATATATCTTACGAAATAATATAACAATCTGTATAGTCTAGGTTTTATATGTTGACAACTTAATGTCATGACCTATATTAAAAAAAACTTTCCGGTAAATATAAATTTAGCGTAGGCCACATTTGATACATTATTTACATTATTCGGATTATTGTCCTCATCTTTGTCGCCATATTTATTACAACGTTTCGGTCGTTGTACGCTCCGGCCTTCTTCAGGTGGTTGGAATGTCGAACTGAACCCTTTATTTCGCTCACTGGGGTAGACTGTTCTAGTTCCACGTGCCATGTTTAATGGATGTCAGTTATCTGTTATCTCCTGTTAATTTTCCCTCTGAAAGTTCTCCACTGCCTTAGCCGGGTATTGAACTGACACTCTTTGGGTTCTGTCACTGGATCTAACCAACGCCTTTATCCACTGTGCCATGTGTCCTTGAGGAGACATGGCGCAGTGGATAAAGGCCACATTTGATTGGTTAATCACGGCAAAATTCACAAGTCTATGTTCTTAAACTATTCTGCTTTTTGAACTTAAATTAATCTTTCACTCAACATTAGTTTAATATCGCCTGAAGAGACACATTCATGGTGTTCAATACATACATACATACACACACACACACACACACACACACATATATATATATATATATATATATATATATATATATATATGATGGTGAGATTAGGAAAATATATTATTCATGTTCACTAACTGTTATCACTCTTTCTGCTGTTGATGGAGGTTGCCTTCTTAACTTTTTCTTTAAGGCAATATGGAAAGTTAGCCTTGTGATTACGTCATTATTTTTTCTTCCAGTTACATTTTAGTTGTCGCTACTGTTGATTGGTTAGTTTATTTTGTTTACCGGTACATTAAACTCTGTGTGTTATTTAATGACGAAATCTAAACATTTTTAACACAATTTTACGGCTTCAAGTAAATATATTTTGAACGCATTGTATGCCAGCAACTACAGATAAAATGTATTGTTGATCATTTTTCTATAGAATGTATTTCTGGTAATTCTACTAAAAAATTGTATTGCAGGTAAAGTTATCGGTTCCCTGTACCGCTCCAGGTAAGCATCTGACAACTCATGCTATCCTCTACCTTTATAAGAGCCAGATCAGACCGAAAATAGGTTACTGTTGCCATATTTTGGCGGGAGCTGTTAACCATGTTTGCCGTAGTCTCTGAATATAGAATCCAGCGAAGTCCGTAATGTGTTCAATATCAGAGGTTGGCGGTGAAGATTCGGAGAAAGTAGCAGCTGTTAAGTAATTCTTTAAGTCTTCTATATCAGAGGTTGGCAGTGAAGATATTTTGTGAGAAAAAACAAAATGGCTGCCTTTATACACGTCGGATTGAATATTTTGAGCTTTCTGATTGGTTGACCCTTCTCTTGGTCGACTATAAAATGAGTCAGCTCATTTTGGTTGGCTCACTAGTACAAACAACAGGAGCTGCCCGGTCCTCACATTGCAGTTTTGACAGAATTCAAAAGCGTCTCCGAGTTATTGTCGGAGAAGAATTATTTTGTACCCTTCAAACTCGCTCTCATAGACTGGATATGGCGAGTCTCTCACTCCTCCATTGCTATTATCTTTGAAAAGGTGCTCGGACGAACTGCATCTCCTTGATCCACAAGATTTGGTCTTCACGGCTAGGACGCGCCATGCCACTTACATAGTAGAAAAATCAACCACATTCCCTCTGTATTCCATCGGTGAGGAATTAAGTCCCCACAAACAACTTCTTCAGCCGAACCCCTACCCTGTGGAACAGACTCCCAAGAGGATTTTTTCCTGATCACTACAATATCACCGTTCAGGTCTAAACGTTATCTTTCATCGTAGCCATATAAACTACCCCTTAACGTAACCCTCCACTTTTAATGCCCCCCGTCGTTGTACAGGTTGTACCTTACAGTGTATATATATATATATATATATATATATATATATATATATATATATGTTGATAAGTTGTAAGAGTTTTTAAGTGCCAAAACTGCTGGTTCTATTTCCGTAGTTTATTGGTGGGAAAGCATTTGAGGCAGACAGGTTTTTGTCATAAAGTGCTCGATACCAAAGTAAAAATAGAGCATGATAACTCACTTAGCTGAGTGGTGTTGTCTCACTCCTGCCGACTTCGAAGTTTCATGAACGTATTGCAGTAATGCTTTCACTCTTCAGGGCTTGGCTTCCTCTCTCTCTCTCTCTCTCTCTCTCTATATATATATATATATATATATATATATATATATATATATATATATATATAATAATGGACTCTCCGTCGGTTTCGACGTATGAGGATCTGCCAGCTTATTGATTCAGTTATGAAAGTTTATGCGCTAATCTTAAGTGGCATTTAAGACCCGCTAGTGAGTTACAAAGGAGGCCACATGTGGAAAAAGTGTGAGATGGGATCACTGTTAGATTGGTTGACCTTTTAGATCTTGCTCTTGATAAGAACGAATCAAGGTAAACTGCCAGAAAACCCACATAAGTGATTTGATTAAAGTGGTGAAGGCTTGTGAAGAACCATGCACACTTTTTTCGGAACTACTGATATACTCAGTCGGTGCAAATAAATACCACAGACGAAACAATATATATATATATATATATATATATATATATATATATATATATATATATCAGCCTATTTATCTATCTATCTATCTATCTATCTATCTATCTATCTATCTATCTATCTATCTTCTATCTTCAGCATATTCTATCTATCTATCTATCTATCTATCTATCTATCTATCTATCTATCTATCCTATACTATATTTTCAAGCATTTCTTTTAGACCATATTAAATAATATTTTATATTAAAAATGAATATACTTTTAAGGTCCTTCAAATCCATAATTATCTGACGCAAACAAATATCTTGTCAAATATTTTCAAATCTTGGCTTGTCAAATATTTCAAAATAAAAAAAAAACAAAAAAAAAAAAAACATCCCAGCAAGTCGAACGAATCAAAATATATTGTTCTACCCATTAAATCTATCACAGTTACAATTGTAGAGAATGTATCTAAGCTTAAGTAATACAAAATAAAATAGTAAGCTAAAATTTGAAAGTGGGGGGGAATTTGCTCTATCGTCGGTAATGACTACCACAAGGAATACATAGAAGAAAACCTCGAGTAATTTAAATAAAAGATTATCAAAACATCACACTCAATGCACCCACCTGAGTCTGACCATAATTTCGATTTATAAAATACTTCTTTAATTAAAAGAAAAAACAACTTACTAAGGTGATAAGTGCTTTGATTGCTAGATCAACCACAATACAATTACGTCGATGTTTTTGCAAAATTTCACCTTCCTTGGCAGATCTTCCTTTATCTTATCAAAATACTTAATAATAAAAATGATAAAAGCAAAAATAAACTAATAAGAAAAATGAATGAAATATGCCCTCGAGGCATAATTATAATTGACAGTGGGGTTTTTATATCTCCTTTCACCGTACATGTATAATTCCATCAGCAAAAACATTACTCTGATGAAGTCCTTCTAGAGGACGAAACGCGTTACACAGTTGTAGTGTTATCGTTATTATCAACAATAACAACACACCAGCAAGTTCTAAATTACAAAGAACCAATATTATTAATGAATACACTTTGCCCCCTTAAAGAACTGTGTTCCTGCTCAAACCAATCTCATTGGACACACTACTACATGCTTATCTAGTAAACCCATGTTACACATCTTTGACCATAGCGCAATTAGGACTCATTGAAACGCACGCATAAACCTAGCAAACTCTATTCGCACCATACTTGTAAAAAATACAAGTATAATTGACTCATCCATATGTAAAAAAAAGACTAAAAATAATTAAAGTACTAATAATTAAAAAAAAGAAAATTCCAACATTCAATAATATCAGCTATGAACAAGGCCACTCTAGACACATACATAAAAACCCATACATTCAGTTAAATTTTTTTAAAAACATCGCCCATGATAACGGTTAAAAGAATAGCTGAAAGCTCTTGGATATGTAGAACATTTGAACAATTTTTACACACTTTATTAACATCTATGGACACAAGAAAAATTAAATAATAACCTTAATCACGGTATCTTTAATGAAACATATATAACAGAGGGATTGTTGCCCAAACACAATATATTTTTATATTATATTCTTTACTCTGTCCTGGGCATTGAGTTATCCCTGATTCTATCTTCTTGGGAATTTATATATATATATATATATATATATATATATATATATATATATATATATATCGACAACTAATATTATCAATATCTATCTATCTATCTATATATACATACATACACACATATATATATAACAATTTTTACACACTTTATTAACAGAAAAGAAAACACTTCTATGGAGACAAGAAAAATTAAATAAAAACCTTAATCACAGTACCTTTAATGAAACATGTATAACAGAGTGATTATTGCCCAAACGCAATATATTTTTATATTATATTCTTACTCTGTCCTGGACATTGAGTTATCCCTGGATTCTATCCTCTTGGGAATCTATCTATCTATCTATCTATCTATCTATCTATCTATCTATCTATCTATCTCTAAATATATATATATATTGAGCATTAATATTATCAATATCTATCTATCTATATATATATATATATATACACACACACATATATATATATATATATATAAACTGTCAGTGTGTATTTGTGCATTATCGATTATCCTTACTCAAGCCTAAAATTAGACATTCTTGGAGAAAACTAAAAGAAATCGGGTTCAAAGCGTTCCATTTTTTAAAAATAATCTCAGACGAATATCAAACACATCCATCAATGTTTTGACGCTCGTAACACTTTCACTCACCAAAGATAAAATCCCATTCATATTGCATTCCGGTTTGAGCCCTTCGACGTAGTTTAATGGCTAGCAAGCAATCCCGCTGAGATGAATTACGACTTAATAGTGAGTTCGATCCTCCCTTGGTGTCCCGCTATTTGTGCCACATCTAAGCTGCCCTTAGAAAATCACCATTTTTTTCTCGACTCTCAATCTTTTCGCAGGCGAATTTTAACAGCTAAACACAATACAGAAAATAAGTCATGAATTGAAGTCGTTCAACTTAAAATTTCCGCTGCTGTCGGCGTACATTTTTACAAGACTTACATTGCCTGCTGTTGACGTATATATACATTTTCAAAACAGTGAAATGTCGGTGCTTAGCTTTTGTGCTATAAACTAAGGTACTTAGTGCTATTTTGAAAACAGCGTAGACATATACCAGCGTATAATATGAGCTGTTTTGTGACGTATTTTTATTATATTCTGTGTGTTAGGGAGTGTTATGGTCCAAGGAAGAACAACACGAACACAAGAGTAGAAATAACGAAGGTATATTATACGAAATAATAATACAAGATGTGGAAGGTGTTAGTATGACTGTCAGTCTGGTTTGGAGTAAATTACTATCGGCTCGACTCGATTCGACCCTCTCTCTTGAGAGGCGTAGTATACCTAGTGTTAGGAAGAGTTCATTCTGTAGTTATATGTAAGGATCCATGACAGGGAGTTGTCTAGCTCAGTCTGTAATTTAGAGTATCCTATGGAATCCAAAATAGTGGCGGCCGTGATAAACCGCGATCAGCATCTTTATTAATCATTTATTTCCAGTTAATCTCTATTTACTGCTTTTCGCCTGCACAGCCAGACAACAATGCAGCAGTGAAACAGTTAAGCAGAAAGAGTAAATATGTTTGACATTCAGAAGTATTAAATTTAATGCAAAAGTTTTCTATTTATATAACATCATATTGTTGAACTAAAAAAAAAAAAAGAAATTAAAATTAAAATTTCAGCGTTCCAATATCTTCAGCGTTTCTTGTCGGGGCTGGTTCCCGGACTACATGAATTTAAGCGAGCTACTAGGCTGGCATCTCGGTCCCACCCTTTCACTGTCAAAACGGTTAAATGTAACTGTCTCTTCTCCTCAAACGGCTTCTTATCCCACACTTCCCGTCTGAGGAACTCCCTTCCCCTTACTTGCTTCCCCGATTATTATAATCTTCAAATATTCAAGTGTAATGTCAATCGACATCTGACACCCTGAGCTTGAACCCCGTCCTTCTCTGTATCGTTTCCTCAAACACGCCTCTTTACTCTTGTTCTCAATCCTCTGTAACCCCTTGCGTACTAGTGGCACTCCCGCTTTGCTTGGGGTGAATTGCTTTAAAATAAATAAATAAATGCAACTGATACTCGCGTCTTTATAGCTCCTCTACCCACACATCTATAATCCCATCAACAAAAATTTAATATAAGTCATTTCTAGATGACGAAACACGTTATACTGTATTTTCTACTTTGTCATTTATTTACCTTACGTTGTTTTGATATACAGAAAATTTATATAGCACATTCTCCCATATATATATATATATATATATATATATATAGTCTCCCAAATATATATATATATATATATATATATATATATATATATATAAAGTTTATATTAAGTCAACACTCAGGGCGACAGGCTGTTTCATGCTGGACGCAATCGTCATGAAACAGCCTGTCGCCTCTGAGTGTTGACTTCAATGTTCACTTTTATATTTACATACATGCTATCTCTGATATTGGGCACTTTATCCCATAAATATAGCACATCTTAAAACTATATATATATATATATATATATATATAAAGGAAATATGTTGTAGTGGTTCCAACGAGAGAAAAGTATGTATATTAAAAAGAAGAGGGTGCCGCAAACGTTTTTTTTTTTTTGGTTGTAATGTGGATTTATTGAGAAAAAATATTATACTTTGTTTTACATAATTTCACGACACGTGTTTCTGGTCTGGTCTCGCAACCGTCTTCAGGTGAAAGTGGAGATTTTTACATATTATTAAAAATAATTAATTTTTTTTCATGTTCAATGTGGAATATTCTCGATATGAGACATTCTGTTTGTGTGTTGGCAATCCGAATTTTCTTTCTAGAATTGTCAATGAAGAGTTCTGCGTGAAGGGTCATAAAACAATTAAGGTTTGTCCAGCGAGTAGTTATCGGCATTTAATCTTTTAATGTTTTAGTGACCTCTATGTGCTCTTGGATCTGTTTCTATTTTGGCGTGTTCCTGTCAGCATGCGTGTATATATGCGTGCGTATATTTCCTTACTACGAGGAATTCGTAAACTTATTTGTACTTATACACGCATACACACACATACGCACATACACACTATCCCACCACAAGTAGTCAGTACACACACACATATACACACATATTTACC
Organism: Acanthosepion pharaonis; assembly: GCA_903632075.3. Lineage (NCBI taxonomy): Eukaryota > Metazoa > Mollusca > Cephalopoda > Sepiida > Sepiidae > Acanthosepion > Acanthosepion pharaonis. The sequence goes on along the minus strand of CAHIKZ030000519.1, from coordinate 74,746 downwards.
AAGCTACATGGAACCAGTACACACACATACACATATATATAAATCTGTATGTGTGTGTGTGTATATATATATATATATATATATATATATATATAAAAATGTAAATATTTATATATAAATAAATATATATATAAATGTGTATGTGTGGATATATATATATATATATATATATATATATATATATATATATATATATGCATTATCGATTATCCTTATTATCCTTACTCATGCCTAAAATTAGCCATTCTTGGGAAAGCTAAAAGAAATCGGGTTCAAAGAGTGTTTACGTAGTTCAAAGCGTTCCGTTTTGTTTTTTTTAATAATCTCAGACGAATATCAAATGCCTCCATCAATGGTTTTTACGCCCGTAACACTTTCACTCACCACATATATAATTCCATTCATATGGTAACCCGGCTTGAGAACTTCTTGAACCAACTTCAGCATTGCTGGATGCATACACGATCTTGAAATCGAACCCCGCCGATTCTAGCGTTGATGTTTTCAAGCAAATTCTACATGCTTGGATCAGAATCAAAATAATTTGTGCTGATTTTGACATATGGATTCTTGAACTCAAATGCGACCAATTTGGATGTTGAGAGCGATATCTTGCGTGTTGAGAGTAATCTTGGATGAGGACCCAACAAATTTAGGCATTGATCTTTGCAAACGTTTTTGATTTCGAATATTATACATTTCACTTCTGCTCTCAGCATATGTATTCCTCTATGGTACCTAGAATTTATGAATTTAAGCGCAGTACTAGATTGGCAGATAGGTCTCATCATTTTACAGTTGGAATGACTAGATGTAACCGTAAGTTCTATGCTAACAGTTTCTTCTATCGCACTTCTCACTTGCGGAACCCTCTTCATGTTTCTTGCTTTCCAGTCTGGTTTTCAAAAATTTAAATGCAAAGTCAGTTCGTATCTTCTGTCTTCTTAATTCTTATTATTTTATTGTCCTCTCTCTTTAATAGTAGTTTTTCTTTTTCTTATATTCTTTGACTCTTAATAAATTCCTTGCATCTTGGCAGTTTAGGTCTCATCCTTTTTACAGTTCAAATGGCTAGGTGTAACCGCAAGTTCTATGCCAGGGGTGGCCAACCTTTTGATTCCATGCGCCAATATTTTGTACGATTAATTTAAATGCGTCACACAAACATTCACTTCCTTTCAGTATGTGTTGTAATATAGACATATTTTAAAGTTATAATAAAATCTATTTGAAAAATATATGCTTATGACCAGGGGCGAATCCAGGAGTTTTGAAGGGGGGGCATCAATCAATCAATGCTTTGCCTTTTTTTTCTCTTCAGATTTTGCAGAGGGGTTGGGGGGCATGGCAGAGTTTATAATGTTTACTTAGGCAAAATAAACATTAATAACTTTAATGTGTCTGTTGATTCTGCTTTGTTTTCACCAAACCAGCAATATTAGGAGTTAAATTCGGAACTGAAAGCAACAAACAATTCTTCAAGTTGGAATCGGACAGTCGCGACCTTTTCATCAAAAGGATGCAATGCGCCACTTGTAAGCATCCAAAGATGGCCAACCTATGGCGCATGCGCCATAAGTGTCGCATGCGCCATAGATTGGCCATCTTTGTTCTATGCTAACTGTTTTTTCTAACGCATTTTTTTTACTTGTGGAAGTTTCTTCCAACTTTTTGATTCCCAGTTAAATTTTGATGTTTAGAAATTTAAATGCAATCTAAATTGTTATATTCTGTCTTCTTAATTCCTGTTCTTTTATTGTTCTCTCTCATTAAGAATGTTTTTCTCATATTCTCTCACCCTCAGTAATCCCTTGCGTTTTGGTGGCTTTATTGCCTTGCTCTGGACGAAATGCTTAAAAAATTCAACAATTTGTATCGTTGATATCTACATAAGATCTCTTAGCCTCGGACGTGACAAATGTCGGCGTTGATCTCAACTAATGTATTTTTGAACTCTATGCCGGAACAATTTGCCCGAAGAATGTTGCGTATTGATTTTTTGGTTAAGTTCCATGTGGAGAAAATAGAAAGAGACTTAAAAACACTGCATTTGCTAGTAAGTAACCAATTTCTCCCTGATAAATAAATAAACATTTTACTGCATTCAAAGCAACAGTAACTTTTTTGGAGTGGAGACCGAACACCTAAAATTGGAAAGGCTTGCGTAATAGGGAACCGTACTAAGTAGATAAAACTTTTATGAAAAAGGCTGGAAAATATTATGTAGACACTTTTATTTTATTTTCCTTTTCTTTTCCTTTTTTCTTTTCCTTTCCTTTTCTTTTCTTTTCTTTCTTTCTTTCTTTCTTCTAACAGCAAAAATGACGACAATATAATTATTACAAGGTAAAATTAAGTTTGGCTCAAGGCTAAAAGTGAAGCATTTAGTCAGAAAATAAATAGTATACAGTCCGAATCATTGCGTTCGCGTTTTCAAAATGTCATTGAGAAAAGCATGAATTCATCTCTTCTGGTCCCCCCAGCAATGGGTTAAATAGCAAGTAAAGAAACCTGGGTAGAGCCATGGTCAGCTCCACGTCCTGAAAAGATACGGCATAAAGGTATTTCCTGTGTTTTTGAATACAAAACTCCTGTGCTGAAAGTACGTTTCAACCAAAGCCTTTATCAGTTGACCTGTGTGAATCTTCAAATCATAATGTGCGTACAGGAGTCATAGTCTGATTCTATATACTGAATTTAATATTAAGAACTATGAAAAATATACGTGGACACATGGTTTCATGGAATATTCATTTCTGATTAAGTACCTTTGACATGGTAGAGTGGCTTGCATTCTCCTATGACCCAGAGAGCCATACTGGCAGGAGTTTATCTCCCGACAGGCTCAAACTAACCAGACAGACCAATGGACTTGGTATCTTCGTCTTAATAACAGGGATGTCAAAATATAAATTGGACCCTTCTGTCGTTGTGCTTGAGAATTCTTTAATTTAGAATGTTGGTTGGGGAGAGAATGAGGATTTGAAGAAAGGATGAAGTTTTTTGTTAATATAAACAAGAAACGTATTATGTTTGATCACCCCCCGATCATAAGAAAATATGGTAATCCATTAATACTTCACCCTTCTCTCAGACTGACATCTTTGCAGCTTCTTCTGGACACTGTAGTTAGACGCTTTTTATGTTTTTTATGGCTAAATCCTCATATATACTTAAATTCCATGTCTAGCCTGTGTTCTTCGCTTTCATTCGACCCTGTGTAAAACGGATCATAATAATTTCGAGTTTCATTGACTACTCTATTATTGTGCATTTGTACTAGATTTATAAACAGCGTGATTCTAAGGTATTATATGGGTTGTTATAAAACATTTTATATGATCAAACACAGGTCGTTTGAGCAAATCCTATCCAGTCGGGTCTAATTTTGGATTCGTTAGCTGTTCCGAGAACAGCTCCTTTGTGGAAGAGACTCCCGCGTGGAAACTTTCTTGAACGCAAAAGTCGTAACCTCTACAAATCAAAGGACAGTAGTTGTCTACTCGCTATAAACACTCATTTCTTACTCTTACATTTCCAAACCCATCTACCATGGGTGGCTCTTGAGCCTTGGAATGACTGAAAGAAAATTTGCTCATCTGTTTTACTTTGTCCTTGTTAATCTGTTTTTCTCCTTGCATTTTATAGTATGTGTTGATTTTCCGCATTTGCAGTTCATCGTCATAATCAGAAAAGAAATTCCAGACTAGCTACACGAGAATTGCATCAGGCAACATTTTTCCGCGACGCTGAATAAAAAATATCGGAATTGGCAAAGCAATAAAAGTACGTCTTGAATTTTATTATCCATTCTGCAAATTGCTTAGAAAATGACTATATATATATATATATATATATATATATATATATATATATATATATATATATAATAGGCACTCCTCTTTTATACAAGTGCCATTAAAAACGAATGACAAGGAACTACGATTAAGCATTCAATTTTTATAGTATAAGTGTTTTCTTGTCTGGACATAAAGTGTGTAAAAGTTGTCCAAACGTTCGAGACATATATGGCTTTTATATATATATATATATATATATATATATATATATATATATATATATATATATATATATATATATATATATATATATATATATATATTTATATATAAAAACTAAATGTTTTATATATCAGAGCGCTTTCTATATATACAAGATATATACTTCTCCATAAGAACTGTCAAAATGTAGCATATATCCGCAAGCTTTCTATATATATATCAGTTACATATTTGTACATAAAAACTGTCAAAACGTAGCATATATCCGACAGCTTTATATATATATATGTGTGTGTGTGTGTGTTTGAAAAATGTGTGTATATAAATATAAATATATAAATATATAAATATATATATAATTATTTATATATTATATGCGCGGTACTTATTAGAAAGCGCTCAATATCAGAGATAGAGCTAACATAACAAACTCACATCAATCCAACCATATACATACATACATACATACACACACACATATATACATATATATATATATATATATATATATATATATATATATATATATATATATATATTAACGAATCAGCTAAACCTTAAGGTTTACTTAAGATTATCGCACAAAATTTCATAACTGAATCAATTAAGCTGTCAGATCTTCATACGTCAATTGACGGGAGAGTCCATTACATATATATATATATATATATATATATATATATATATATATATATATATATATATAAATGTTCTCTGTAATACAGTTCTTTCTGTACATATAAGATATATATTTCTATATAAATAAAAACTGTCCAAATATATATATCCGAGTGTCTTCTCTCTCTCTCTCACCTCTCTCTCTCTCTCTCTATATATATATATATATATATATATATATATATATATATATATATATATATATATATATTATAGCACCTGATATTCCAAAGCGGTGACCAGGCTCAGCGTTGCTTAAGTTCGACGATCGAAGGAGAATCGGCGTTTTAGAGTGTTGTGACCGGAAACCTCTAACAAATTTCCACGTGGATTCATCCCTGAAACCTACAGGCTTAACCTCTTCGAGTCAAAGGTCAAATGTTATCTATGCTCCGTATCCTCATAACCCTCCTTCCCTACTACTTCCTCTTTTGTTCATATCAAGCACTTCCCTTCATCCTAACCATTTTAACAGTATCACTCGATCTGGAGTGGCTCTCAAAACCTCTATTGTGTGAACTTTAGTATAAAACGAAACTAACGCGAATAGTCGTGAACGCAGACACTGTTAGGAGTATATAACATATGCTGAGCTCCAGGGGATAGGATAAGTAATTTTCTGGCGAGTTTGGGGGATCGGTTATTTTATGGGTTTGGTACAATAGTTCAACAGTCGGGTCCCAAACAGAGGATAGAAGGCATTGAAAGGAATGGAATGGATTGTCACCGTGAACTCAGCAAACCCGATAATGTAAACCTGCTCTTACAAAAGACTTCCAATCAGTGGTTAGCTGTGGCCAGATATAGCTCATAAATTTTAACGCTTCCAGAGCAAACTTCGTTTATTTAATCCCCCCCAATGAAACTTTTCTGCCTGTCATCAAAATGGCTGATGGTAACTTCCAGGAGCGTAACACTCTACGTCTTCTTGTTCTCACAAGTTTTCCACTATATATGTATAGAAACAACCGCGGCTACAAAGTTAGGGATCATTATATCTATTGATTGTAATATAGAATTGAACCCCCACTTTATATCACATGATAATTTTGTGCTTGTTTATCAAATTCTGACTAGGTATGAATCTAGCTCTTTCCTCCAGATAAGGTTTAATTAGTAAGATTTGTGTCACTACATCTCAAAAATTATTTTAAAATCTAAAATATTTTCTGGCTGTAAGTATTTTTGATTAGCCGTAGAAAACGAACCAGTTAATCGATAACCTTAGTAACTGTATTTTTTACTCTTACCACTCATAAAACATATCTCTTCATTAACTTTCTATCCGAGTGGCTTTTGGGCCTTGTATACTGTGAACATGAGTTAAAAAAAGGAAACTAAAATGGAGGTGGCAAGGAAGCATAGACGGTAGAAAAAAATAACACGTGGAGCAAAAAGTTGCTTGCCCAAACCATAGATCTGTCAGAAAGATGAAAAAGAAATATTTGCTGATAAGATATTTTCACAATATCAGAATCATCGGGGAAATTACAATAAATTCCAAACGACCCAAACAGGAAAAGCCTGAATCTAGGTTGGAAAATGAAATAAAACGAAAGTAGTGTTCATTTGTAACTTTCCGAAAGTTATCATAAAAACAACCGAGGGATGAAGATCTGGAAGAAATTCAGGAATACATATACAGTGAGTCCTCCGTATTCGAGGAGGTTAGGGACCAGAAACTGTCGCGAATAGTTAGAATCCTCGAATACTTGTAACCCCCTAAAAGTGCTTATAAGTACCTATTTTGATTGTTAAAAGCCCATATGTCTTAAACTTTCATCCTAAACACTTTAGAAAAAATTTCAGACACTTTTTAAAGCATTTTTGAAAGATAGTATTGGTGACCATACACTTGGCGTAAATTTTCTTTCATACGTACAATAACCGTTTTTAATTATGCATAGCTTGATACATCCATTGAAAATACTGGATAAAAATATGTAACTAGACATAAAATATAAAGTTTAAAACATTTTCTAAAAACAGAACTGTAGTGATGTTCCCAGACTTGGCATAAGCCACTTTTAAGACAGACGCAGCCTTTAACAAAGAACAAAGCCCAAGCACTATCCTTGCGTTTGTTTTTTACAATGAAGATGTACAATTCTGTCAATTTTTACCATAAAATGGACTGTTATATGTTTAAGTCACTTAAATAACAGGAAGATAATACAAAAATATTTTAATTATGTTCTATTGAAAAAATACGCGAACCGAGGGAGTTCTCAGCGAATCATTTGTACATATGTCCTTCAGAAAAAAAACACGCGAATATTTGGGGTTTCCGCGAATAACAAGTACATATGTTCTAAAGAAAAATCCGCGATTATGTGAAACCGCCAATGCTGAAACGCGAATAGACGGGGGCTCACTGTAGTTAAAAAACGTAATAACATTAAATAAAACCTACAGAAATGAAATTAGATAATATATAAGAATCGGATATACAAAAAGATATAATAAAAGGCTTCCTGCCAATATGTTGTAAACGTAAAGTCTATAATTAATGTATAATGTCAGCTCTGATACACGGGTGTGAAAAACAGAAATTAATAAAATCGATTGAAAATAAACACGAAATGTAAAACAATCGATGGAATGAGCAATGTTAGGGTTAACTATAAGAGATAGAGGTAGGCCAACATCGATCAGGGAAGAGATCATTTTGCGAGTTATGATAGAGGTGATAAAACAACAAAAGTTAATATGGGCAGGTTACATACTAAGAAGATAACAAATACAGCAAAAGGTTGCTTGATTGGTGTTCAATGCGTAGTTTAGTATTGCAGCTCAGACCAGAAACCAGGTTCGTTTTCTGTCTGCAAATGTCTTCCAATGAAAAGTTTGTGACTTAAAACAACTCTTTAGCCAGATCGTCACAGACGAAATGAAACCATGAGACGATTATAGAAGTAAGCAAATTTTATTCGGATCTGACTTTCTGCTGTAGACGAGCGTGACAGAGGTGATGGCGGTTGGGGGTCGAACCATCTAATGAGCGTGTCTTCTATTCGCGTAGCGCGCGAGTGGTTTCTCGTCCCCCTCTGTCTGTCCAGTGTCTCTCCTCTAAGGGCCACTTTCTTGCAAGCTTTACTCAAAGAAGTAATTCATCAAGAACTCAGGATCTAGTTTCAATCAGTGACCCTCTTTGTCAGGATCGTTTGACCTGGCTCTTGGGAGGTCCATTCCATTAAGATGAACTTCTTTGCCAAGAAAAATAATTGACAAAGCAATTACTTTGACCCCTTGCAGGTGGGCCCTTAGCAATATAACTGTCTCATGCGTTAAACTTTGAATAGCATTGTGCTGTAAGTGACAGTGATATATATATATATATATATATATATATATATATATATATATATATATATATATATATATAACTTTAAATGTTATTTTTAGTGGATACCCATATTTGAGTAGACGCTACGTTTATTTTACACAGCATCTTATTTTGTCTACAAGCTATTTGAGAATACATATTAAAGAAAAAACCCACCCCGGTAGGATTCGAACCTGCTTGACGCTCTACAGGAGAAAACCTCATTAGATACGACGTGCTTTAATCAACTCTATTACGAGGTGTGGTCGGAATTAATATATATATATATATATATATATATATATATATATATATATATATATATATATATATATATATATATATATATATATATATATATATATCGGGTGTAACAGTAAAATTGTTCAAATCGTGTAACAGCAAAATTGTACAATTGTTAGATTAAGGTTTGAACTGAAATGATTAAAGATATCTTACTGGAATTCTCCGATGTTTTTATAACACTATTGGACGCTATTTTGAACAATAAGTTGAAATGAAGATTTCTCTTCGTGTTGTGATTTCCTGGTCCAGTTTTCCTTTTCACTGTTAACACTTTTAAAAACGTATTCCCTGTTCTCTTGATGGTTCTTGAATGAATTTTGAAGCTCTAACCTAGATTATGAATGTTGTTATCATTACTGAAGACCTGAATGATCTTTTTCCTCTCACCTATTGCTTAGTTTAGAAGACATATTGGGGCTGACACAAAACGATTTTTTTTTCTAGCTAAATAATTTAAAGGGTTTTTCAGTGATTCTTACGACAAATGGTGCCAAGATGGCTAATCGTCTTATCTGAAAAAAAGAAACTCAATTTTTTTTTTTTTAGATATTAGACATTTTGTGAGGTAATTATCGCATGCTGTTCCACGATTGAGACAATTATGCTGTTACACCCGGTATATCTATCTATCTATCTATCTATCTATATATATATATATATATATATATATATATATATATATATATATATTGATTCATGTTTCATTAAATAATATTGACAAGTTTTGTCTATTTATTTTAAGTAAGTTCCTTTCATATTGTCTGATAAGCTTAATCACATTATCATTGAAAGACGAAAAGAAAATCACCATATTGATACATGTTTAAATCCAATCTAAGCTTTCGGCTTACATAAGCTATTATCAAAGATGACAATTACTTTTCAATATATCAACCAATACACGGAACGATAACGATAGTCTGTTTTTGTTTTTCGTCCTTCAATAATAATGTTATTAAGCTTATCAGACAATATGAAAGGAACTTACTTAAAATAGACAAAAGTTGTCTATTTTATTTAATGCATCACTGAAAAATTGCTGCCTTAATATACACAATATATATATATATATATATATATATATATATATATATATATAGTAAGGTGATGAAGGGTCTGGTAATCCGTATGGATAATTCCAAAGAGGATGTAATCCAGAGAGCTCAATGTAACAACAGAGCAAATACTAATTAATTAAATTAAAAAGCAGACACTCTTCAGGTTCCATGAATATAATTTATTTCCCCAGAAAATATATATTCCTGGTTCATGAGGTCACATCTCTAGTTTCAAAGGAATTTGGTTAACAAATTTACATGTTTTTATTTTATTTTATTATATATATATATATATATATATATATATATATATATATATATATATAATTATATGATTGTTCCTTAATATTCAACACTGAATTGACAAGGAAGGAGAATATAGTGAAAAATAAGTATTTGTGGAAAATAAATGCTTTTTCGTCATTTGGCTGCGTACTTATTTGCAATCTGCGTCTGCGATTAATATTCACGACTGGATCAAAGGAGGCACAGTGGATAGCGGCTCGGACTGAGGACTCGGTGAGCCGAGTTCGAATTCCAGTCGAATCCATTACATTCACTTACGTGCTAATACCCTTTGGAAAAATATGAATCCTCTTCTCCTATCCCCAACTATGGGTAAAATAGCAAGACAGACCAGTTTCTATAAACTTGGACGGAAACTGGTCTACCATAGAAAGAAATGGAAACCTATTGCGGGAAAAAATCTGCCTCGTCTGTCATGTATCTCAAGATACATGATCGCCTAAGCGTATATCACACATGGCACATAACTGACTGACTGACGTGCTAATACCCTTGGAAAAGGATATGAATCATCTTCTCCCTCCAGCTATTGGTAAAATAGTAGGGCAGACCGGGTTCTCTAGCCTTGAATGGCAACTGATCTACCATAGAAAGAAATGACAACACACTGCGGGAAAGAAAAATCTGCCTCGTCCGTCATGTATCGAAAGATACATGATCGCCTAAGCGTATATCACGCATGGCACATAACTGACTGAAATTCATTTACATGATAATACCCTTGGGAAAGGTATAAATCCTATTCTTCTCCTCCCAGCTATGGGTAAATTGAAGGACAATCCAGTTTCTATAGCATTGGATGGCAACTGGTCTACCATAGAAAAAAATGACAACCTTCTGCGAGAAAAAAAATTGCCGTCATATATGGAAAGATACATGATCACCTAAGCGTGTATCAAGCATGACACATAACTGACTGACTGACGTGCTAATACACTTGGGAAAGGGTATGAATCATCTTCTCCCACAGCTGTGGGTTAAATAGCTGGACAGACCGGGTTCTATAGCCTTGGATGGCAACTGGTCTACCATAAAAAGAAATGGCAACCTGCTGCAGGAAAAAATCTGCCTCGTCAGTCATGTATTGAAAGATACATAATCACCTAAGCGTGTATCCCGCATGGCACATAACTGACTGACTGGATCAAATGCAATAACAAGTAAAGAGACTATGTTAAAAAATGAGTGCTTTGCAAAATTAATGCATTTTCCCCGGTTGGCTCCTAAGATATTGAGGTACCTATTCACGACATTAATATTCGCTACTGAATTAAGTGCATTGTCAAAGAGTGCGATATGTTGAAAAATGAATGTTTATTGTGGTCAATAAATGCGTTTTTCGTTATTACACAACGCTCTGATTGATGTTGCTGTCAACCTCATCAGCGGAAGCCGTCACGATGTCATACATACAGAAACATTGGGTTAAGTGAATTGCAAGGAAAGGTGGTTTTGTTGAAAAGTGTTGATTCTCTGCTGCCTGTATTTTTGGCTATTTAGTAAAACGTCCGAGATGAGTGAATCTTATAACGCAAAAAAAAAAAGAAAGAAAAAGAAGCCTGTCTTACCCGCAGGGGTCAAGAACGGTACACCTGACAAATCATTCACGACCTATCCTAGTACAATAGTATTGACAATGGTTGGTTAATCGAATTGACAATTCGTCTCTAAACGTATCCAGACAAAACAACGGGAGATGAAGAATGATAACACAAGAATATTTTTTTTTTTTTTATATCGTTATTATTATTACTATTTTTATTTTGAATGCGTAATGAATGCCGCAGCAAGCATCATGAAAACTATCTTGCAAATAAAGAAGATTGAGGGAATTTATAATCTGAGAATTTGGCAATCCTTCAGATCATTCATAATATTCGCGTGTAAACGAGGTGCAAGTGTGGACATAATTCTTCTTAGCAGGAACTATTTGGACAGCCGTGCTGCAAGGAAATAATCACCCAGATAAATGGTACGATGACTAATCTTTTTCTTCTTTCTTTCTTTTCTTCTTTCTTTCTTTTTCTTTCTTTTTTTTCCTTTCTTTTTTCTCTCTTTTTTTCTTCTTTTTCTTTCTTTTTTCTTCTTTTTTCTTTTTCTTTCTTCATTTTTTCTTTTCTTTTTTCTTTCTTCTTTTTCCTTCTTTTTTGTTTTTTCTTTTTCTTTTCTTTCTTCTTTTTCTTTTTCGTTCTTCTTTTTCTTTTTCTTCTTTCTTTTTCTGCTTTTCTTTCTTCTTTTCTTTCTTCTTTTTGTTCTTTTTCTTTCTTCTTTTTAGTTCTTTTTCTTTCTTTCTTCTTTTTCCTTCTTTTTCGTTTTCTCTTTTTTCTTTTCTTTCTTTTTCTTCTTTCTTTTTCTGCTTTTTCTTTCTTCTTTTCTTTCTTCTTTTTAGTTCTTTTTCTTTCTTTTTTTTAGTTCTTTTTCCTTCTTTTTCGTTTTCTCTTTTTTCTTTTCTTTCTTTTTCTTCTTTCTTTTTCTTTTTTTTTTTTCTTTTTTCTTTTTTCTTCTTTTTTCTTTTTCTTTTCTTTTTTCTTTTCTTCTTTTCTTTTTTCTTTTTCTTTCTTTTCTTTCTTTTCCTTCTTTTTCGTTTTCTTTTTTCTTTTCTTTCTTTTTTTCTTTTCTTTTTTTCTTCTTTTTCTTTTTCTTTTTTTTTTCTTTTTCTTTTCTTTTTCTTTTCCTTCTTTTTGTTTTCTTTTTTCTTTTCTTTCTTCTTTTTAGTTCTTTTTTTCTTTCTTCTTTTTGTTCTTTTTCTTTCTTCTTTTTCCTTCTTTTTTGTTTTCTCTTTTTCTTTTCTTTCTTCTTTTTCTTTCTTTTTTTTTTTCTTTCTTTTTAGTTCTTTTTCTTTTCTTTCTTTTTTTTTCTTTTCGTTTTCTCTTTTTTTTTTTTTCTTTTTCTTTTTCTTTTTTTCTTCTTTCTTTTGTTCTTTTTCTTTCTTTCTTTTTCTTTCTTCTTTTTTTCTTTTCTTTTTCTTTCTTCTTTTTTTTTCTTTTCTTTCTTTCTTTTTTCCTTCTTTTTCGTTTTTCTCTTTTTCTTTTCTTTTTTTTTTCTTCTTTCTTTTCTGCTTTTCTTTCTTCTTTTCTTTCTTCTTTTTAGTTCTTTTTCTTTCTTTTTTTCTTTTTTCTTTCTTTTTCTTTTCTTCTTTTTTTTCTTTTTTTTTCTTTTTTTTCTTTTTTTTTTCTGCTTTTTCTTTCTTCTTTTCTTTCTTCTTTTTTCTTTTCTTTTTTCTTTCCTTCTTTTTAGTTTTCTTTTTTCTTTTCTTCTTTTCTTTTTTTCTTTTTCCTTTCTTTTTCTTTTCTTTCTTTTTCTTTTCTTTTTCTTCTTCTTTTTAGTTCTTTTCTTTCTTTTTCTTTTTTCTTTTTTCCTTTCTTTTTCTTTTTCTTTTTAGTTTCTTTTTTTTCTTTTTCTTTCTTCTTTTTCTTTCTTCTTTTTAGTTTTTTCTTTCTTTCTTCTTTTCCTTTTTTTCTTTTCTCTTTTTCTTTTCTTTTCTTTCTTTTTCTTTTCTTCTTTTCTTTCTTCTTTTGTTCTTTTTCATTCTTTCTCCTTTTTCTTCTTCGTCTTCTTATATGTGCCGTTTTCAGGGCGTAGACAATCATGGCTGTAAACAATTTCCTGTCCGTTTTAGCTCATAGTACATTTTGTCTTTTTGTTATCGCTCCCAAATCCCGTTCTGCCATCGATTAACACAACCTCGCTAGGCAGGTTAGGCATTTGTCTACATCTCTATAATGAGGTATTATGATTATTTACATTATTCGGACTTATTTTCATCTTCATTGACATATTCAAAACGTTTCGGCTGTTGTACGCTCTGGCCTTCTTCAGGTGATTGTAATTTAGAACGAACCCTTTATTTCGTCCACCGGGGTAGATTATTCTAGTTCCACGTCCCATACCTCTTCTGGATGTCTCAGTTATTTTCCTTTAACTCAACTCTCCAAGGTTTTGGTTCACCACTGCTGCAGTCTGGTACTGAACTCACAACTCTTTGGGTCTAGTCACTGGAATTAACCAACGCCAAGACATCAGGAAGAGGCGTGGCACGTACAACTAGAATAATCTACCCCGTTGGACGAAATAAAGGGTTCAGTTCGAAATTCCAATCACCTGAAGAAGGCCAGAGTAATTTAGTTTTTGAGGCGTTAAAGTTGACCAGCCAATTCTTGCCCCAATTAACAACCGATTGGAGGTCCATTTCAAGACGCACGGCCAGGTTAGTTTTGTCAGCGACACTAGATTTGTTTTTGAGGCAGGGGTAAATTGTAGTGTCGTCCGCGTAGATGCCAACTTAATCTGTGGGGAGATTGTCCAGCATACACTGCCTTATAGGAGGAGTGATATTACCGCCTTCCCTATGTATAATACGCCTTCATCCATAATACGCACCCCTAAAATTATGCTAAAAGTTTGGGAAAATGCTTCTACTCACGCATAATACGCACCCCTTATTTGGTAATCCAACCCTATAAATTGTACCTCTCCAATTTCATTACGGGCTCTAATTTTTAAAAAAATGGTTTTAAATATAGAATAATATTATTCTAATTCAGTTTTATGATAGTTTTTATTTTATGTTACATTTGTAACTATTGTAAGATATATGTGATTGTATTTGACATCCTTATAGGGTCGCAGTCGCCGAATGTGTCAAATTGTCGTATATTTGTGGTGAGTAGTCATTTCGCAACTGAATTCGACCTAAGAAACGGGAATTTTTTTTAAAGATTTTTTTGTATCTGTGCATAATACGCACCCCAAATTTTGCTTATTATTTTTTAGAAAAAAATGCGTGTTATACATGGCGAATTACGGTATATGACAGTTCAGTACTCCTTTCTGCTTTTCTAGCGAAATGTTTATGTTTTTAATACTTTTGGAAGGCATTTTTCGCTATCCCAATAGCCTTTGAATTTTAATGTCGCACATTCAGCCCACTGTAAAAATATTTCCCAGATATTTAATCCATTGTACTTATTTGTCTTTGGTATCTACAATTTGTAAATTGCATGTTGGTATGTTCCTTTTGCTGATCGTCCTGGCTATGACGATAAACTACATCCGCGTCCAGACTAAGACGATAAACTACATCCAACAGCAAGGCCTCTGATCAGGGAGATTTGAGGAGCGTGGAACCACTTCTTAATTGTTGGTGTTCCCAAGTCCACTCTGACCCGGGGTGGTAGAACCTGTTAGGGTCCCAGCTATTGGCAATTAGTTATCCCTGAAACTGATCTACCATAGAAATAAATGACAATCTACTACGGGAAAAAAAAAGAATTATGAAAGTTCAAAAATAGGTTTTAATGTCAGAAATACTTTGTAACAAATTATTACCTGAAATAAATTTTTGAAGAAAAAAAATATTACCAGCAATACATTTTTGATAAAAAAAATTATAACCTGCTATACAATTTTGAGGAAAAAAATATTACCAGAAATAGATTTTTGACAAAACAAAAATATTATCAGGAAAATTGATTCTGTCCCGGTATGTCACGATAGCCAACTTTTCCTCCTTACATAGCCTACAAACATTGCCAATATATCTGCAATTAAAACCTATTTTTTGAAGTTGTCGGCATTAAATGACCCATTGAGGTTGTTTTGCCGTAAGACAAAAACAAAAACCAAACCTTTTGCTGACAACCATGTATTCCGTTTTCTTTCAGTTGATATTTAGTTCCTTCTTCTCTTTTTTTTTTCAATACATTCTCTAGGAATTCTTGTAGATTCCTTTCTGTGACTTCTATCAACACTGTCTCATTTGCATATCTTATGTTGCTAAGAATGTGGCTGCCAATACTCAAAGCTGATTGAACTATTAATTCTCTCAGAATCGCCTAACTGTATAGGTCCGGTAAGAAGATACATCATTGTCTTACACCGTTTCTACTTTTGTACATTTAATGAATTCATTTTATATCTCTCTGCGTATACATATTTTTTATACGAATGAAACCTGGCTATAGGCTTACAATCATCACTTTACAGACAAACTCCTCCTCCTAATATATATATATAATATATATAGTATATATATATATATATATATATATATATATATATAACTCTAATAACTCTACAACCATACAAGTAAATCTTTTACAACATAAAAAAACCAAAAAAAAAAACACATAACGATGTAGTGTATCAATTTACATATCCGTTCAGAGATTTTATCTCTAATGCTAATAACAAACCCGCTATATATATTGGTTTTACTACTACCACGCTCTCCCGGAGACTAACCTGTCACGTTTCTTATATAAGTTCTATTAAACAACATTTCTTAGAAAACATAGCCATGTACATAATATTAGACAGATATTAGTTGATAACATAATAATGCTCACACATACACACAGTAAAAAGAACCTTCAGACATTGGAGGCCATCTACATTAAAACGAAGCAACCCACACTTAATTTTAATACTTCGGTGTATCACGTGGTATGACGTCATAGAACCGCATCTTAAACTTACGATCTGCGTCTGCTATTCCGCGACCTTTATTGTAGCAATGTCAAAATAACAAAATATCATCTTTGACAGTGGATATCTTTGTTTCATGTCTGTATAACCATTCTGAGGATGGCTCATGTGAGTCGAAAGGTTAGGACCAATTTGATAAAATATCCAAATGTTGGTAAATTTTTGTCTTTATTTTGACCAGAAATTAAAGCAAACATTCAAACACTAGAACGGCTCATGATCAGACATAATAGACATTCATTGCCTGTTATATTTAATAATAATAATAATAATAATATATATATATATATATATATATATATATATATATATATATATATATATATATATAAACCCGGTTGTCAAAACCCCGGTTGACGAAATAATGGGTTAGTTCGAAATTTCAGTCAACTAAAGAAGGCCAGAGTGTACAACGGCCCGAAACATTGTGAATATGCCAATGAAGATGAAAATAACAGTCCGAATAATGTAAATAATATAAATAATCATAATATCTCATTACAGATATATAGACAAATGCCTAACCTCCCTAGCGAGGTTGTGTTAATCAATGGCAGAACGGGATTTGGGAGAGATAAAAAATTCACAAGTAACGATCCTGACGAGGCCGTAAGGTCGAAACCTTAGTAGTGCGTTAAACGTAAATTGCTTCTAATCTTTTATAATTATATATATATATATATATGTGTGTGTGTGTGTGTGTGTGTGTGTGTGTGTGTGTGTGTGTGTGTGTAAAATTTGAGATATATCTAAAATCTGTAAAAGGAGAAAATGAATAAATACAAAAAGAAAACTCTGAAGAATAGAAGGCGCTGCAGAATAAGACGTGAAATGGAAAGATGTGAAATGGAAAGATGTGAAATGGAAAGACGTGAAATGGAAAGATGTGAAATGGAAAGATGTGAAATGGAAAGACGTGAAATGGAAAGATGTGAAATGGAAAGACGTGAAATGGAAAGATGTGAAATGGAAAGATGTGAAATGGAAAGACGTGAAATGGAAAGACGTGAAATGGAAAGATGTGAAATGGAAAGACGTGAAATGGAAAGACGTGAAAAGAAAGTTAAAGGCACTGGCCCCCAAATTGTGATAGATTTTAATTAGCAACCTCATCCTGCAAATAGTTCCTTTCTTTTCTCACCAAGACGAGTGTGTGTGTGTGTGTGTGTGTGTGTGTGTGTGTGTGTGTATGTGCGTGCGTGTATGTGTGTGTGTGTGTGTATGTGCGGCCTTGGAGTTTACGTCATATCAATACTTGCTGAGTTATTTAACGCCCAAATATATTTATACTTGTGTCTGTGCAAACAAATGTGTGACGCGTTTTTATTTAAGTCCGAGAGCATCTACCTGACAGGTGCTCCCTTTTGTGTAAAAATTATCTATCTACAGGAATGCAATTGGCGTACTCGAGGCTCTGTCGGCAGGCAATGTGTGTGTGTGTGTGTGTGTGTGTGTGTGTGTGTGTGTGTGTGTGTGTGTGTGTGTGTGTGTGTGTGTGTAGTGGACAAAGTCCGACAATTATTTTAAGACATTTTTATGTTCATTTCATGTGTGACGTCATTTATTTACATTTGGATACGCATCGAGCAGATATGAATGTACGAGAGAGAATCATGGAAGATTGTAGTTTAAAAGCAGTAAAATCGACCTTGCTAACCGAAACGATCCTCTGTGGCTCAATCGGTAAAACCACGTCAGGCTATATAACGGTACGGTATAGGATACAGGTTCAATTCCTGTCGGAAGGCGAATATTTTCTATTAAAATTTCTCGGACATTCAGGCCGGTAAATGTTGTTAATACTGTTTATTATAAGCGGAGAATTTGCTTAAATATTTGTATCTATAAAAAGAACGTATAAATATACAAAATGTCTTAAAATAATATATGTGCGTGTGTATGGTGATTTCCACAAATTACTAAGTTGAATACCACCTTTCCGCCATTTGTGATGGCTTCCGTCTCGTTTTTCCGTCCATGGCCGAAACTCGAGACCGACATTCGATTTAATAGGTTTTAGGCACGTATTCGAGGATAATCGGGCGTCTAGCTAATTCCTATTGGATTTTTGTGTTATTTCACAAACCCTGTGGTTTATACTGCAACTATGCTGAGCAGAGGTTAGTTGCAATTTCTAGGAGAGAAGCGTGTTATCTAGCGTGATCAGCTATCTGAACAAGGCCAGCACGCTCAAACTCTCCGTCACGATGACTGTGTTAGCGCAGCCATCGACGGCCGAATTTTACTGACAAGGCTTGGGTCAACCTATGATATATTTTTCAGACACTTTCCAAAGGTGCCACACGCTGGGATCGCCCCCTCCAGACCAAAAACATCAAAAAGTCACCTTCCTGACAAATCGACCATGCTGAGATTCGAACGCGTCTCATGATTAGAAATCGACCGTTCTAACCACTCGGCTATTACATGTGTATATGTGTATGTTCTATAATCTGTCCATACGTGTGCATATATGTACAGTATAAGTATACGGGCTCGTTGCTAAATATTTAAAATGTTAACGTTGTGAACATGAGAACCGGGTTCGAATCTCACCGTGGTTAATTTTTCAGGGAGGTGACATCTCGATAATTGGGAAGTGTCTGAAAACCATACCAGATACAAAGCACTGGAATAGATGTATGCTTGAACTTCGATAATATTTCATTCTTCGTGTTCAATAATACTTTCTGTTTTCTGTCATGTCAATAACCAGCTTTCCCTGCTGGCATATTTTACAATACTTTGGTTTATAGCTTATTTTCAATATTTTCCATTCAGTTATAGAGGAGATATTTTTATTTATTCTTTATCTTCTCACAGATATTTTGAAAGAGTAATACTATTTTTTTTTTTTACCTTTTTTCTGTTTTTTACTAATATTTATGATTATAAAATTGTTACTGAAAAGACATTTCTGTTGATCCAATGTAGATTTTATCTCAGATGCCATCAAACATAACTGTGACCGGATTAACCACATTAGCTGTTTAGCAGTCTCCACTGTGGGGACACAAATAGGGTTTTCTGTAATTAAACTTTTCACCTTCTATATTGGATTCTGATGAAAACTGGATATTTATTTATTCATTCATAATGTTTCTTTTGATAAGTAGATCTGGAGGAACCCATTTCCTTCCAGGCCAAAACACAGTCGATGTTCTTCAATTTGACGGCTCATCTTAGTTACGGACACTATTGGGATAACCCTCCACCCTGTCTGTTGACGTCATTCTAGGAAACGCTCTGCTCAGCGATGTCGTGTGATAACGGCATTAGCACTATTGTGCTAGATTGTCGTTGATTTTAAAGGAAGGTTTATCCACTGTTTGACAGATCTTGTTTTTAATCCAGCTGCGTGTTCAGCTACAATCTTCACCAGAAACACCTGGCTGGAGACCAGGTTTGGTCATTGTGGATCTGACCATGTGGCAGGTAGTGCTGAATTACATGGTACCAGAAACACTTGTGGAGTGACCTGACATAATCAGTTCATTAAATGTATCTTATAACAAAAACAAAATAAAAAATAATTATATTTTTTATCAAGAATAAAATGTCATCAACACTGTATACACTGATTATATTTTATAATTAAAATATAATAAAACATACACCTTAAGTATGTGCCATATTCTTAGAAGTGTAGACATTGCATTCACATAACATAATTAGCCATTTGATTTTCTGTATGGCCTAATTATGCCTGAGATCAAACTTAATGTCTTGGTATTCTATAACCTAATGGTTTCAATTTCAACTTCAATTTTAAAATCAAGCTCTATAAATATTTTAATATTTTTTCTCGGAGAGTCGTTTTTCTGCAGGCACTGTTCTCTAGGATGATTAATTCATTATCTCTGTATAGACGTTTGTTTTCTTTATCCACAATTTTACTTAATGTTTTGTTACATCTACAGTCCAACCAATTCGATGACTTCTGCTCCGTCAAATAACCCCATAGAAACATCAACATTTATATTTTCCATGTTATACTACGCTTCATTATCATGACAAAGTATAAGATTTCTGCAGTATTTAATAATTTTTATAAGTTCGATAAGCATGTCTTTAGCGAATTCAATCGCCATATTGGATTTATTTTCATTAATTGAGGGATATAAGTCTATTATATCGTACTTAATAAAGCAGCATTTACTTTTGATTTCAGTTCTATCAAACCAGCAAAATCAATAGTCTGAAGGTGAGGTTGTTTTCTAAGTCAAACTTGTGATCTTTTAACGTCAAAACATCTATTTTTGCTTAGAATTCCCGACCTGTCATCTATATTTAAAACATGAATTATATTTGACTTCCGTATTTTTAAAGTATGTTAATATGGTGTCTGAGTAATGTTGATACCGATTTATATATGTTGAAAAACTTCGATTGTATTGATTTACATATGTTATAATTTATTGTAAAACCAGCGACATTGCTGTAATAAGGAACAAAACTAAAGTACCTTGACTAAGGCTTTAATAAACAGAGTGGCCCACGACGGGGCTAAGAGCAAATAAGGATACAAAGAATACAGGTAAAAAGGATATATATATATTTCTGAGATGAGGTATTATGTACATTATTTACATTATTAGGACTATTGTCCTCATCTTTGTCGCCATATTTATTACAACGTTTCGGCCGTTGTACGCTCCGGCCTTCTTCAGGTGGTTGGAATTTCGAACTGAACCCTTTATTTCCTCAAGGACACATGGCACAGTGGATAAAGGCGTTGGTTGGATCCAGTGACAGAACCCAAAGAGTGTGCGTTCAATACCCGGTTAAGGCAGTGGAGAACTTTCAGAGGGAAATTAGCAGGAGATAACTGATAACTGACATCCATCAAACATGGCACGTGGAACTAGAACAGTCTACCCCAGTGAGCAAAATAAGTCGAGTCTATCAACCCCTGTGGAATTAATTCAATATAGTAGAGAGAGATCAACACTGAAATAGAAGAGGATTGTAAGAATCGGTGTATATTTTGGTCATTGGAAACCTGCTCAGTAGACCTAGCATAGCGATGAATACCATTCGAGAGCCACTGAATAAGAAATAAAAGTATTGGTTAAAACAGTGAGTTCAATCCCTTGGTCTGATAGAGTAGAATATTTCTTATTAATAATACTTCGAGATATTGTTGTCTGTTTGCAATTGACTTTGTATAAAATGCAAATATTATCGACGATTATGTATCTCATATTGGTAAGAATATTATGTCTGTTAAGATGTGATCGGAGGGAATTTTAATCAGCTGAATTGCAAGTTATTCGAGGAAAAAGTTTTGTGGCGTCTATATAATTTTGTTTTGCGATACAATCTCCTACTGATCATATAAATTCATAGATTACGTTGATTTTTTTGAGTGTTTTAATGTTACTGTTATAAAGTGACGATAAGATTTGATGCTTTTAATTTTTATAATGTTTAATTAAACTGATAGATTTATTAGAGACAACAGAAGATACGTTCGTTTGTATGTGTGCTTTGGCTTATTCTGTTTAACGGCATATCAACCTTAATGGGTTATTTAATGCCGACAACATTTTTAGGATAGATTCGTATGAATAGAATATGTATTCTTTGGTTTAGATTGGCTTCATTTATTTTGTTTAACGGCATATCAACCACAATGGGTTACTTAATGCCGACAACATTTTTAGGACAGATTTGTATGAATAGAATATGTATTCTTTGGTTTAGATTGGTTTGGTTTATTTTGTTTTACGGCATATCAACCTCAATGGGTTATTTAATGCTGACAAATATTTTTATTGCTGGTAATATTTTGTTTTGTCAAAAATCTGTTTCTGGTAATATATTTCCTTCAAATTTTATTGCTGGTAATGATTTTTTTCAAAAAAGTATTGCTAGTAATAGTTAACTATTTGCCCATAGCTGGGAACCTAACAGGTGCTACCACCTGGGTACACCAGCAATTAAGAGGTGGTTCATGCTCCTCAAAACCTCCTGATCAGAGGCCTTGCTTTTGGACGTAGTTTAACGTCTTGCCCAGGACGCGGATGTAGTTTATCGTCTTACCCAGGACGGCGTGGCTACGTAATCTACTTGAAATGAAGGTGCATTTGACAACAATAAAATATGTCTATTGTTTTACTACCAGTTATATAGATCTTTACATTACTATATAAATAGCTACGGTAGTAGCCTCAGTTATTTTTCTTTTAATTTTGTGATTCCTATGTCTGCATTATTAGTGGCAATGATTTTGTTAGTTTGGTTTTAAACAGTCGTTGTATCATTTTGAAGATTTTTTATTTTTTGCGTGTCATCGAGAATATATATATATATATATATATATATATATATATATATATATTGCTTGAATCGGCTTCTAATGCTCTGCACTGAGCGGCTTGGGGATGGTTGTCGTAGCTCATGGAGGCACAGTCCTATGGTTAAAGAGAAACTCGGATGAATTCCACCACGGAATATGTGATCGAGCGGAGCTATATCGAGTCTAATTCGTTACCCTTCTGTCGCCGAGGCCCGTTGGTACAGTTGGTATGGCGTTTGCCTCCTATCGTAACTGTTCGGGTTTCAATTCTCGGTAGTGGATGCGCACTGCTGATTAGTCCCAGATATAGGATGAAACGGCCGTCCAGTGGTTTCTTCTAGACTCTCTCTCTCTCTCTCTATATATATATATATATATATTAGTTCTCAAAGTGGTCGCTTGGCGGCGATGGCGAGCCTTTCAATTGTAAACAAAGACAGGTGTACAGTATATAAAGTACGATACATTAGAGCGTACGTGAGAAATGTATTAATTTGATTAATATATTAATTTTGTCCCCATCATGGCATCGGAGCAGAGGGAAAGTGTAAAAAGGAAGTGTACAAAACTAAGTATCAGAGGAACTTCATAGTTTCTCTGACTCAGAATAATAGACAAATCTGAGTCTCCACTATATGATCACTGCAGAAAATTTTTTTCCATTTTCCACTATAAACAAAAGGTAAATAAACTAAATAAATAAAAGTATGTATTTTAATATTAATAACAAATATATTTTATATAAATATAATGTTACTGTATTTTTTCATCATGATTGGTCACCTTTCCGAAATTTTTAATCGAACTCTTTATTTAATTCCACGGGTTCTAATGTTTTCTCATTCCTCTTTCAATGCTTCGTAGATATTTCATAGCAGGTAATGCTTTGTGAGAGAGTCTGTCGTTTTTCAGCTCTACCAAGCCTAGGGACTGAACTCACTGTTTTAAACACGGTGTTTTTTTGGGGTTTTTTTCATGGACTATCGACTGCTGAAATATTGATACCTTTAACCTAATAACTATGCTCAAGTAAGAAAAAATCTTCTCTTTCTTATTCAGAGGATCTCGTATGGTATTCATCTCTATGCTATGTCTTCTGAAGAGGTTGTTAATATCCAAAATGTGCCTAAATTCTTACAATCCTCTTATCTTTTATTGTTCTTTTTCTGCTATATCGAATTAATTCCACAGGGTTTGATAGACTCGTCCTTTTTCTTCCATATATGATCCGCCATGCCTGATTGTAATGTTTCTAACTGCAGTACAGCTTTTCCATGTCCCACACTTTGACTTCTTATCCCTTGTATTTCTTGCTAAATCTGCATGGGGAGGAATACATACAATAAAGGGTTATAAAACGTTATGGAGGGAGGACAATAAAAGAGCAGGATACCAGGAAAGAGAAGTTTTCTAAACTGTGGAATTTCCACGGGTACAGCTAGTAGTCATTATTCCAAGAATAATCCAGACAATTGTCAACATTCGTGTAATATCCCCGGGTCCATATGGTCTCCATTAAATGTTAAATCCAAATAAAATAATAGTGTCTATTTATGCTACATCTCTTTTGGGCATGGGCTGGTCGCACGTGGATGTGCGCAAGCGCGCGTGTACATGATAAAAATATCTGTAGAAATCATTATTTATAAGAATAGTTTCACTGCACGGATCCTCTTGAGGATGCCTGGGGCTCTCCGTTTCTGGAAAAAGAAAATAATTCGCTTCCTTGGAATTTTTATTTGTGTGCGTGAGTTTTCGCACAGTGACCTCCAAGAATACGAAAGGGAAATATCTGGCGAGGCTAAATTACATATGCAAAATATATATGTGTGTGTGTATGTGTATGTGGATATATTTTTATGCCTGTGAATATGTGCGAACAAGTGTCTACAAGTAAATTTTCAAATATTCTTTTTTTAGTAGGTATTAATTTTACTTACCAATTTTGTTTTACAGTATCACCTCTACCTCCACCTTTTGATTACCCAATTAAAACATTATATATATATATATATATATAAGTTTGAAGCCACCCCAGAATTAAAATGGGATGAACTTGTCAAAAGAATGAAATCAATTATCATACTTATACTTTGAGAAACTTTTACAATGAATGCCAAAGATTTCTGTTGCAGTAAACAAGGCTAAAGGAAGATATTTTGACGAGAACAAAATTTAATCATAAAATGCTTTTTTGCTTTTTGTCATAAGATTTCTATTAAAAATAATGTGTCACATTTTTTAAACATGTATAATAATTTTCTTTTATTAAAGTACAAAAACGACTACTTTTTGGGACAATTTAAAAAATTACCAAGTGTTTTCTCAAACTTGAACTGTATATATATATATATATATATATATATATATATATATATATATATATATATATATATATCATACTTATTATAAAACCCAGGTTGTGTGTGTGTGTCTGTACGTTTATATATTGGATTGGATTTCCTACATTTTTTAACCGATTTCAATAAAACTTCACAGGAATACGTAAAATTACCTTGCGGTGGTTCTGACAGCGCCAAAAATTGAAAAAGCACAATTGTTTTTGCACGAAATCAATTTGAAAACACGAATAAGAGGAATCGCGAGAATGAAAGGGGGACAACTCATATCGAGTTATACTTATTATAAAACCCAGGTTGGTTGGTTGTGTGTGTGTGTGTTTGTTCGTTTATATATGGGATCCGATTTCCTACATTTTTCAACTGATATCAACAAAACTTTACTTTTTTTTTGGCAGGTAGTGTTTCTTATAGTCTTGCACATTTTTTCTTTATTTTTACATTCAGAATGCTTTAAAAATTCCATTTACAAGACAATTGTTTATAATAAAATTCTATTCAATCGGTAGATCCATAACAATTGAAAACAATG
Source organism: Acanthosepion pharaonis (assembly GCA_903632075.3). Lineage (NCBI taxonomy): Eukaryota > Metazoa > Mollusca > Cephalopoda > Sepiida > Sepiidae > Acanthosepion > Acanthosepion pharaonis. The sequence goes on along the minus strand of CAHIKZ030000519.1, from coordinate 49,372 downwards.
TTTTTGTTAGAGTTTAGGTTTCACCAATTTGTTAAAAAAAAAAAAAAAAACTAATTAAGACATGCGTGTCCGTCAACCTTAAACAATAATCTTTGTCAATTTTATTTTTCAGTCTTTATGATGGTAGATACTTGATCTATCTCTTACTGTTACATCCCCGGGAAACGCCAGGCTCTACTGCTAGTATATTATAAATCATTCATACAAAAAGTAAATTAGTAAAGTTAATGATATAAAATGGCGAAATCCCTTCGCTAACTAAATTTTAAAGATGCATTAGCACACTATTCACTCGATGAATATTACGATCCCTGTTTTATTTTAATTATAAACTGTATTAGGCCTTTCTTAAATAAGTACTTTCGACAATTCCTCCGGTCATCTTCGGGCATGGAAACCATTTTCTTTTTGGTAAAATTCAGGTAGCATTCGAGACAAAACATATAATACAAATCAAAATATGTTTTTTTATATGTGTTATTGATAAATGATAAAGGATACAAACTTGTGAAACGTGCGGTCGCAACGCTAAGCTTGAACTTTTGAAAATGCGTTTTTTTACTAATATAGCAATTTAAGAATTTTTTTTGTAGGAGTTTATCAGTCAACATGGCATGAACTAAATAGTTCAATTAGTAGAGTATTGTGTCAGTTGATAACCCTAAACAATTTGCACGTCGGATCAGTTCTTTAAATCAAATATGCTGTTCAGTTTAATTTATATTAAAATGAATCATTCATAAAAAATATATAATTGTATATTTCAACCGGAATCCCTCTTTTTTGAAAGTTACGTTAAAAACGACTGACAAGGTACTGCGGCTAAATTTTTATTCAGTTTTTCTTGTGGTCGCATATTCTTTTTCTTTTCTGGACATAAAGTATATAGAAACTCTATTCGAATGTTCTCTATGTCTGAGCACTTTCGGCTATTCTTTTAGCTATTATCAAGGATGATTATATTTTACTTTGAACTGAATGTATGGATTTTTTTTTAATGTATGAAACTAGAGTTATAGGAAAGGTTTTATCAATCAAACACGTAGAAAATCCAAACATAACAAACTCATCCACACCCACAGGGTAAAAATAATGGAAGAATTAATAATAACAAAGAAAATGCCAACACTCAATAACAACAACTTTGAACACGGTCACAATGTTCTGACCGTGTTTGGAAAAAAACATTACTATAAGACTAGATACTTACATAAAAATTCCATACATAGAAATATAAACATAACTTAAAACCATATTTTTCTATCTATCTATCTATCTATCTATCTATATATATATATATATATATATATATATATATATATATATATATATATATATATATATATATATATCCGTTGATCCGTTGTATATAATCCGGAAGGATCCTAGTAATATTAATTATTAAAACTGATCCACAGAGAGCTCGATGTTTTTATTTTAACAAAGCATAGGTATTTTTTGCAGCAAAAAAACAAAAATTACCTCAACATAGAGATAGTCTATTTCAAGCCGTTCTGTACACAGCTATCATCAGCCCCTAAGTGTCTGTCCTAAGGTTGTAATATATATATATATATATATATATATATATATATATATATAGAGAGAGAGAGAGAGAGAGAGAGAGAGAGAGAGAATGATAGACACTGGATGTAACAGCAAAATTGTTCAAATCGTGTAACAGCATGCGATAATTTTCCATCCTGCTCTGCCAAGGGCGCTAACTCACTTCAGTTATCTGCTTGCTAGACAAGGGGTTCTATCTACAATCCTGTATGTATATTGATTCAGTTTATGTGTATGTGTGTGTATGTGTTGGGGGGTGGGGTTATATAATAATACAACAAAATTTCTTAATTTTTGGGATGAGGATATTAGATTGTTATTTTATTACAGCTCCCTGTCTCAAGGAGCTCCCAAACATATAAATATGTGTTACCAAAGAGAAATGAAAAGAAAAGTGCAAAAATACGTTTAACATTTTTATTAAATGTGTTGCAGAGACCCCCTCCTTCTGGGGAGCTCTTGGTTAACGGATTGATTCCTTAACGTTGTGTCTTTTATCGCTCGTCTCCTCCCGGCCGAGTCCCAAAATGTTTTTGGAGTACGGAGATGAAAAGACATTAAGAAAAGGGATTTAAAATCATACTAGCTTATTAACCACGTCGACGGTTACATCTTCTACTAAGTGGGGGTTACTATATCCCGTATTTGGGAGCCGCTTCCAAACACGAAAATCTCACACGTCTATTTTCTTTGACATGTAACAGCCAACTCACGAAAGACCCTTCCCATCTGGCGGGGTTGCACAAACGCAAACTAACACGTCTAGTTAACTTGAAGTTCAAACAGAAACACACGAAAAATCTTAATCTATAACTCATTCCCACGTTCAGCTCAGCCAATCAAAATCGACTTCCCTATTTTCTCTGCCATCTGACCTTAAAGGTCAGTCTCAAAAAGTCTAAGCGAAAATACTGTTGTAACCCAGGGAAGGTTACTGAATAGAATAATCACACGAAGGTTGGTAATGAACGATAATACTTAGGACAAGAACAACACATATATGATTCGAGAGCGTTGCGTAGAAGAAGTAGTCAACTGCTAGAAGTAAGTTAAGTGAATTTCACAATGAATCTCCAACTGCAGGATGCCTACCAACCGCCCCACACATTCAAATGGTAGCACAAGGCTGAATTTAATGTGGGGTATCCAAGCCCGTAGGCTCGGTCAAAAATTTCACGTAGACCCCGTATCAAACGGTATCGGGTAGCTATTTCCCGAGACGAGACTCTAACCTTCGACATAGCCTCGTCTGGGGATCCTCTCTGCCCGGAGGCAGAGGTTTTGACCAGCACAGATTGAATAAGTTTATAGCGAGTTCTATGACAATAAAATATCTGTAGAAATTCCCCTATCGCATCGTTAAATATTTGAGCTTAATGTTCTTTTCGTTCATATTGCCCGGTTTACACTCCTACCCGGTATTTTGAGCAGGAGCAGTTTAACCCTTGCTTCCTGTTTAGAATTGGGTTTCCGGTTCCTTCTAAAGTCTACTTCATCTCACTGCACTTCTAACGTCTTCGTCTGAACTCAGAAACAGGAGTAAATAAGTTCCCCTATCATCCGGTTCACACTCATCCCCGTTATTTTTTTTTAACAGCAGTAGAGATTTATCATTTGTTTCTTCTTTAGGATTGGTTTTTCGCTTCCTTCTGAAGTCGTTTCTTTTTATTTCACTCCCTGTAGTTCCCCACGCGTCTTAGTAGCATTATCGCCTTGGTTGAAGTGAAACTGATAAAAAAAAAAAAAAATAGGCTGAATACAAAGATAGACCAAATTCTTTCTTTGTATCATGCAATTTTAAGACATTTTTTTTAATTAGATTTAAACAAAGGCCAGGTCTGGCGCACCTCCATAAAAAGATATGGCACATTGATAAGACTCTCAAATAAGTGAGACTCTTTTTTTTTTCCCAGTTCCTCTATTATTCCTGTCGTATCTTGTTTTAATGAATTCTTTATACATGTTATGTCCTTTGGTTCTATAACGTCAAAACCCTAATTGACAGTGACAGCAAGTTGGCTCCAGCCTGACTGCAACACGAAAAAGCTAATAACATAAGAGAAAGAATTATCTCAAGACATTGGACACTAGGTGTCGAGAAAGGTGGGAGAGAGAAGAAAAAATTGGATTGGTAAATGTCGGTATATCCGCTAAGGGAAAGAATCTGTCAGCACACAAAAATGTTGACTAATGTCTCGAATGATAAGACCTCACCACCCCGTTCTTATTTCAGCTGATTCAGGAGTCTCGTCTCGGGAAATAGCTACCCGACCCCGTTTTATACGGGGTCTACATGGAATTTTTGGCCAAGCCTACGGCCTCGGATACCCAATTCGGCCTTGTGCCACATCTGACAGCGTGGGGCGGTTGGTAGTTATCCTGCAGTTGGAGATTCATTGTGGAATTCACTTGACTCACTTCTAGCACTTGACTACTTCTTCTACGCGCTGCTGGCGAATCTTATATGCGTTGTTCGTGTCTTAAGTATTATCGTTCATTACCAACCTTCGCTTGATTATTCTATTCAATAACATTTCCTAGGTTACAACAATAGGCTCATGTCAAGTTCTACGGCAATAAAATAACCGTAGAAATTGCATTATAGCATTGTTAAATATTTGAGCTTTACGACTTTAACAAAATATTGCAATAACCATCATAAATATGGATAGTGATCGCTATTTTAAGAAGTATAGTGGTACAACTGAAAAAATTGAAATTGACAACTCTTCCCATTTCACTAAGACGAACGTTAAACGCATATAACTTCCAGTTTTTCTTTCCCTTTCTCAACCAAGTAGCGTCTTTGATATATCTTTTGTCTTCACAGGCGATCAAAACAGAATAGTCCATCATTTAGGAGGTATTAACAGAAGACCATAAACTTTTCTTTCTTTCTTTCACTGAAACCAAGTAGCGTCTCTGATATGTCTTTCCGCGTGTGATAAAACAGAAGGGTCCACAATTAATGAGGTATTGGCAGGGCGTAACGATCGTGCGAACTCAGGAACTAACGAAGAGAGGGACAAGCACAATGATATAATAATAATAATAATAATAATAATAAAGCTAATCGTTTTGACACCGTGATTAGAGACTGCAAAGACAAAATGTGCCTCCTTATTGACATGGCAGTTCCTGCAGACTGCAATGTGTCTTTGAAGATCTTAAAAAAAACTATCAAAATACAAGGACCTTGAAATCTCAAAATTGTGGCGCATGAAGACATTAACAATTCCAGTTATAGTTGGGTTGATTGGAAAAGATTCCAATAGATTCATTAAAGGAATCCCTGGTAGCCCATGCCTTAAAGAAATAAAAAAAATCAATGGACTCACAAGTACAGCCCACACCTTACAAAGGGCTATGCAAAATATGCGATTTTTTTCAAAACTGCTCAATGGAAAATGTCATGATGCCATTTTTGACCTTAGGTCTCTGGTCGGGACCCAGAAAGAAATGAGTATACACCAGAAATCAAAGGGAATACAATAATAATAATAATAATAATAATAATAATAAGAAGAAGAAGAAGAAGAAGAAGAAGAAGAAAAAGAAGATGAAGATTAAGAAGATTTTTAGTTTCCCAGACTCTCCACTTAATATGTTTACATATTTTAACTGCATATAAATTTATCCGTGCATACACATAGAGATTTTAATGGAAACTTAAACAACTATACACATTCCAATGACGTCATACAACTAAGAAAAATGATCATGGTAATGTCAACGACATATCCAACCAATTGTACCAACAATCCTCTCTCGACTTGCAGTCTCTTGAGTTTTCAGGTTGAAACTTGGAGGCCGCTCTTAAAACAAACGAGCAGACACAAATAATAATAATAATAATAATAATAATAATAATAATAAATGCCCTGATGCTACAAAAAACAGTGTTCTTATAATTTCTAATCTTAATTCATTGAAGGTGTTAAAATCTACGCCTACATCTTATCTTGGTGATTTAGTATGGGTTACAGTAAATATCTGGTTTAGTATCACAGATTTGCTTGTGAATTGCATGACTTTAAGCAGTTGGACATGTTCTCTAGGGACCGACGTGTCTCTTTTCATGATCGAGAGTAGAGGGGAGAGGGTTGCGAGAGTATTATTATTATTATTGTTGAAGTTTAAAGTGTCTTCGGAATAAATCCTTAAGGGGAAAACTGCTTTTACAACTTTGTAAAGAGCGTTGGTATTTTTCATTTTCAAATTAGAAGTACTCTTGGAATAACTTCAAAAAAAATTTCCGTCCTGGGTATGACGATAAACTACATCCGGCAAGTAAGGCATCTGATCAAGAGGTTTTGAGGTCTTAATTGCTGGTGTTTCCATGTCCATCCTGACTCGGGGTGGTAGCAACTGTTAGGGTCCCAGCTATGGGTAAATAGTAAGTCCCCAAACTGGGGTCAGAACACTACGAAAGTTTAAAAATAGATTTTTATAGTAAAAATACCAGTAATACATTTTTTTAAAAATATTAGCAGCAATACATTTGACTCTCGACAAAAAGCTTCTTTACAGAAATACATCATTGGAACATGGTCTACAAACCAATTTCTTACAAAGAATACATATTGTATTCATATGAATCTGTTCTAAAAATCTGTTGCCATTAAATAACACATTGAGTTTGATATACCGTAAATCAAAATAAACCAACCCAAACCCGATTACTAAAATCTTAACCAATTCAAGACTAGAGGCAACCGTTATCTTCCTCTCCTATCCACATAAACTACCCCTTAACGTAACTCTCTACCTCGAGCGACCCCCGGGCCTTGTACCTGGCGAACCTTGCTGTAAAAAAAAGGTTTATTACACACTGAGCAGCCGCTTTCGTATACAGATTCATTACGTCGGCTGATGTCTGTTATTTGTTTTAACAGCTTGAAGTTGTCTCATTTTGTAAGTCTGACATCTTGAATTTCAACAAAGGTGATGGGGTAAATCAACTTGCCTTTTCTTTTTTTATATCCTCTGACAACTACTTGGCTGTTGGTTATTGCCCGGCCTATAAAAATGTATAACTTTTCAAATTATTGATTCTCAAATGAGAAGCACTTGGTTTCCAGGAGAGCAATTTCAAATCTGCGGAGAGTAATTTTAACTAGATGAAGAGCAGGGTTGGAATTTCAATCATTTTTTTATCCATTCACCCCATACAAGGCAGTAAAGCCACTCGGACACAAAGAGGTACTGAGTATGAAAGAATAAGAAAAAAGAGAAACATTATTAAAGAGTAAAACAATAGAAGAAGAATCAGGAAGACAGTAGATAAACTATTGACATTGCATAAAAAATGATATTTAAAAATTAATAATTATTTAAATGCTGCGAGTAAGAAATTGAAATAATATATCTTATACTACTAGTGTACATAAAACAGAAAAAATCAAATGTAACAACCATTAGTTAAATAATAATAGTAATTGAGGATTATTTATTTAAGAATTTCAAATAATGAGATTTACTGATCAAATTATAAAAAGCAGCAAAACGATTTCTATTTCTTTGTTGTCATTACGTAGATAATAACAATTAACAATTAAATAATAACAAATAACAATTAGATAATATTATTTAACGATACAGAATTGTTGATTGGAATATTGTGATGTCGTTACTCAAGGAGTGAACACAACATTCGAAAAAGTTGTTTCCGAATTTCTTTTTGGTTTGGTTTAGTTTAGTTTCTTTTACGGCATATCAACACCTCAATGGGTTATTTAATGCAAACAAGATTTTTGTATGAATAAAATTTGTATTTTTTGTAAGAAATCACTTTGTAGATCAGTTTTTATTGACGTAGTTTTGTAAAGAGGAATTTTGTCAAATGTATTGCTGGTAATTTTTTTAAAAAAATGTATTGCTGATATTGTTACTATAAAAATCTAGTTTTGAACTTTCATAGTGTTTTGACCCCAGTTTGAGGTTCACTATTTGTCCATAGCAGGGATACTAACATGCCCTAGGAACAACAGCAATTAAGACGTGGTTCTACGATCCTCAAAACTATATTTCAATGAAATCTGTCAAATTTAAAAAAAAACAAAAAAACTGGCACAATTTTATATTTATTACTTAATTATGATACAAAACAGATTTAGAAGTCTTATGTCGAAAAACTTTATTGAACATTTTCAACATGAGTTTCGTCTGCAAATGTCAAATATATCCTTAGCGTTGCGAAACACATTTTGAAGCCTTTTAGGAGTTATCTCCTCCTGCAGTCCTAACTGAATACGTTCTTTAAGCTCAGCTAGACTATTGATATTTTGGCGATAAACCTTTCGTTTTTATGAAACCCCATGCAAAGGAAAAACATGAGATGGGTAAAAAAAAAAAATGCGTTCTCGTGTATTTATTATTAATAGTATTCTGAAAGGGAAAGAAAATAAAATTAAAAAAGAAATCGGAAAAATGATAAAGTTATAAACAAAATTACAAAAGTATACATTTTTAATATATATTAAACATGATGAACAGAATTAAAAGTTCGAATCTACGACCCCCCTCGCCGCTTTTAGGAGAAACCATCGCCACAGAGAATATTACAGCTTATTCAATTAGCCGTTTTGAAGAATGTATATCGTCTTCAGATCTTATTAAAAGCCCATTGTAATGACAAAAGTACGCAGGTATATGCTTTAAGAAAGCTTTATTCAGCTAAGAATACAAGGTTCACGTATAATGTCCTTTTATAGTCCCAGTAAACAGAAATAGCTCTCTCAAAGAGGAGAGTATCACAACAAGGGGAGACCACTCTTCGTTATTCATAACACTCATGTCTGTTCATATTTTGTATCCGAAACGCAAAAAAAGTAATTGCTAATGAATCAATGGATTTTATAACGAAAATTATTTCTTCACATAACCCGAATTTCCCTCAGTCAACTTTCGTACCTGTGCTGACTTCAATATCCAGAACAAAGAATGGTTAGTCCACTCGAACAAAACCGATGAAGTAGGTTGATATTGCAGAGATTTCTCCATCACTTATGAACTTGCCCTGATCATCGAAGAAATCACCCGCGTCCCTGACACCACGGGACATCAGGCGAACTTCCTCGATCTATTCCGCACATCCTGCTTTGAAAAATCCTTAGCAAACTTTCTGGGGCGTGTAAGACCATTCCCTAGTCAGTGTCCAAATTAAGGCCAAACCAAAGGCTGATTTACCGTTCCATAATATGATTTTTCGAAGGCAGCCTGGGACAACCGTCCTGGGTATGACGATAAAGTACGTCCAACAGTAAGGCCTCTGATCAGGAGGTTTTGAGGAGCATGGAACCACCTCTTAATTGCTGGTGTTCCCAGGTCCACCTTGACTCGGGGTGGTAGCACCTGTTAGGGTCTCAGCTATGGGTAAATAGTTAACCCACAAACTGGGATCAAAACACTATAAAAGTGTAAAAATAGGTTTTAATACCAGAAATACTTTGTAAAAAAATTATCAACAAAACATTTTTTGAAAAAAAAATACCAACAATACATTTTTTGAAAAAAAGAAAAATACATACACACCTTTTTTACCAAACTATCTATTTCAAAATCTTGTTGGCATTAAATGACCCACTGAGGTTGATATGCCATAAAACAAAACAACCATCCAACTAGCAGACTGGGACAGCTTTAGATCTTATATGGCAGAAGCTCCTCTCCCAATCTTCTTAAGTATGCTACTTCCCAAACTGTTGCTCTCGTCTCATAATGGATCCTTTTTGGAAAGGGGAGTATTATACCCCCAAATTTCCAACAAAAACCAAACATCCCTGATTGTGCTTCAGCCATAGCTCACCGTAAGCACTACTTCAATATCTATTGCAAGGAGCGGTGTAATTTGACTCTTACTTCAGTCAGAATCGCCCGCAATCGCTGCAGCTATGCACAAGTGGTCCAGGCCTAGGTTGAAAACAAACAAATTGAATCCCGAGTTTTCAGGAATATCACCAACCAAATCATGAATAGAGGCAAAACGGCTGTTCCCACTAGGATAAATGGCCCCGAGGTAATATCTTCCTCGACAAATAATGAAAAGATCCCCGCCTCTATCTTTGTCTTTAATTCAACGTGAGATCACAACGGTCATCCCTTTCCCAACTTCCAACATCTCACTGAGCGCAATCTCATTAATATTTTTATTACACCCCGAGAAATCTCAAGACTTATCAAAAGCCTTGACCCTAAGAAAGCTACTGACCCAAATAAAATCTAAATGGTTGTCCTTAAGAATATCAACCTGGAACTATCCCCGATTCACTACTGGGAAAGAGCTGTTTAGTCCTCACTTTCTAGTCTCGACAGTCCAAATGCGTCTCCGCGTCCTTGTAGGTGATAAATTATTTTCCACCCTGAAATCTCTCTCTCACGGACGGAATGCTTCCGTGAAAAGTGCTCTGACGAACTGCGTTCTTTGGTTCTGACAGTTCTAACATTCAGGGCCAGGACCAGCCATGCTATGCGCAATGTAGCGAATCACCCTCATTCCCTTCGTATTCGATTGGTGAGAAGTAAGTTCCACTCCAGCAGCAGCTTCTCGCGAACCACTACTTTGTGGAAGCGACTCCCGAGAGGATATTTCCCCGATCACTACAATTCTTAACCTGTTCAGTTTAGGGTTAACAGTTATCTTCCTAACCTAAACTTTGCCTCTCACTATTTGATCCTCTACCTCAAGAGGGACGGGCCTTGTACAGGGTGGAACTTATTGTAACTTAGTGACATGAGGAAAGTACTGTTGCAGAGTTGGAATCCACGGTGTCGCCTTCTCCCATCTTAATTGAGGAGAGAACAGATACTACGCTTTCATCTCATCCAAAAGGCCGAGAAACGAATATTTACCTGATCTCCCCAATAAGGCAGCTTGCGACACTAGATCGTTTTTAAAGTGGGGAGTCCATACACATGAATATACATACGGATTAAAAACAAAAATTGCTATCCCTGTAACATCGATATTAAATCTGGCTAATCTCATTTCTGAGCATGGTGCCACCGCAGAGTTTTGCATCCCCGAGAACAGTCGCCTTTTCCCATCTAAAATAAGGATAGAACAGATATTACGATTTGTATTTACTTGCCGTATCCACACTGGCAGGATATGACACAAGATCTGTTTAATGCGGGCAGTCCGAGTGCATGCACCCGGGCCAGGTCCAAAAATAGGCCACAGCCCCAATAACCGTCGGTTTAGCTGGCATCAGTATTACTACCGAGTCTCCATCTTCATTGCGAGGGTAGCTGTTGCCCGAGACCGGACACCTCTGAATAATAGTTTCAGTTGCACTCTGTCCGGAGACAGGGACATGTCACTACTCGAAGACAATTTTGACACGATTGAAAGATAAAATATAGTTTATCCTCCCGAGGACAGATACTACACTTTGATTTCAGCCCAAATTCCGTGAAGCATATATTGAAGTATGTATAAAAAAAGTTGTTAAAAATGCAGGTATAAATTTAGTTTGACCGCTGAAGTGACTTGAATTTGGTCCCAGTAGGCAAAGGAACGTTGCAATTACACATTGAACGACGGCATTAAAAGAACTATCAACACATTTCCATCCATTCCCCTTAAAAATAACCTTGAAAACCTGCAGCATTTTTGTTAGTTAGCAGGGAGGTTTGGAAATGACTGATAAAAAGAGGTATTCACAAAGTTGCTGAAGATGGGTGTGCCTTCAAGTCGAAACAGCTCCCACGATGATGACTTCCACGTAAATTTTGTAAATGCCTCCAAACGAATATAAAACTTTTACTATCGGGACATTTGATGGTCGAGGACTCGTGGATAAAGAAAAGCAATGATTATCGGCCCAGGACGTTGATAGTTGAAATATTGATTTATGTTGTCTCTAAGAAACCAAAATTGACTTTACACCAAAAAAGGACTTGATATTAATATTGGAATTAGTACAAGTTAATGGCTTTGGAAACGTACAGTAAATACTATGGAAATGTTTTTCCCTAATACCAAATGGAAGAAAAACACCTATAGGCATTGGATGAACAGTCATAGTATACACATTGAACAATGACATTAAACGAACTATCAATAAATTTCCATCATTACAAACCTTGGAGAGATTGCAAGACCTGCAACATTTCCATGAGTTAGCACAAGACTGGGGAAGACTGATAAGAGTTATTGGCTAAGTTGTTGTAAATGAGAAATACCGCTTATTTGCAGTTTACCTTCAAGTCGTGACAGATCTGATTATGCTGATTTTTACAAGGCCCAAGAACCACTCGAGGTAGAGGGTTACAGAGTAAGAGGCACAATTTTGGTGGAAATATGTGGAAGATGACGGTTTAATGTTAGACTTGAATCGATTAAGATTGTAGTGATCGGAGAAGCATCCGCTTGGGAGTCGGTTCCACGAAACCGCTAATGATGACAATAATAATAATAATAATATGCAGAACTATAAAAAAATATTCTTCATAACGACTGTAGTGAAGGTCGAAAGTACTAGGATATTAGAAAATAAAACTAAATAAAAACTCTGTAGTGACGGTCGAAAGTACTCGGACGGATACAATTAAATGAACTTTGTAAAATTAATTCTGACGTAAAACAACTTAGTCGGACGTTGGAAAAAAAAATTAAAACTCGGACAGACAGATCCTGTCAATATCCTTTAATAAAATATGTTTGAAAAACAAAATGATCTGTGTTTATACTAAATGATTGACTTAATCACAAACTGATCTGCGCATGCACAAAATAATGTATATAGTCGAAAAATGAAATTTCCAAAGACTAATATATTCACGAAACAAAAACAAAATGACAAGTCTTTAAGTCTCGAGTCAACTAGTCGAGCGATTTCAATGTCTACTAAAATTCCCGATAGCCTCTAGTAGTAAATAACCACTTGTGAATTCTCAGATCGATTGACAGCCGGCTCTTTCTCGTTAAAAGGCTTAGTTCAATACAGACAACTCGACTCACAACTAAAGAGACCGGATCAACTTTTGAATTTCCTACTAATCTGATCTACTGATTGAACCACTTGAGCTGTACGGTAATTGATTTGCGACGTTCAGCAGCTGTTGGACAACTCGGTATCAAACAGGAAAAATACATGAGACAACGGTGCACAAAATTGACCATCTGCTCAACAGCGGGAGAAGGTCGAGAACCGATGGATAAGACATTGAAACTGTAAAGTAAGAATACGTAACCGAGAGAATGAATAAGAAGACGCGTTTCCATGGTTCTGAGAAGAAAGAAGAGAGAATTTTTTTTTTACGTGGATTAGATTTTTTACTTTAGTAAGAACAGACTATGTGAAGAAGTCTTTTTCTTATGAAACTGGTGTTGAAACAATGTGGGATAAGAAATATCTGAAAATAAATTAAGGTACAAAAACTGAGTTTATATTAGTAAAATGCAATGACAAAAATGATAAAGCAAAAAAAAAAAAAATCCTGTGTTCCCGTTCTGTCTGGCCAATGTAGATTTGGTTGAAATAAATTCATTTTTCTGATTAAGATTTTTGATCAGCGAAACATGCCAAAATAAAAGTTTTTCAAATTGTCTTATATATTTACTATTCCGTCGGATTCTCGTACAAATTTAAATCTCTCTCTCTCTCTCTCTCTCTCTCTCTCTCTCTCTCTCTCTCTCTCTCTTACAACACACACACACATATATATATATATATGAAAAATTTCTCAGAGTTAACCTGTAGAAAAAAAAGCATTTATGAGCGCAAAAGAGACCTCACACAAAACCAATTAAACTAATGCTCTAGTCATACATAGAAATAAATTCAACTACAATTTTGATTTTAAAAATGCTACACTCATAAAAAAGGAAATAACTCACTCAGAAAGAAAATCCTTGAGAGTGCCACCATTGAATATTATCCAAATATTAATCTATGCCCAGGCTTTTTCCCTATTTCACCATACTTAACAAAATTACTACAAGCAAACGTACACAACAGTATCAAGAAATCAAAAGAAAGGAACTTCACCAAACGAAAATGATTTTACTTTGATGTAACCACAGCATGAGGACGAAAAGGTGCGGGCGTTAAAATTTAAAAATACACACAGACGCATGCGCCCGTACACACACACACAGAGACACACACACACACGTATGTGCGCGTAAACACACACACACAGATATATATATATATATATATATATATATATATATATATATATATATATATATTCATATTCGTCAACACAGCAATAAAAAAACAATACCTTCACAGGTAACAGTACTTGACATAATTTTCAGTTAACAGTATGAAAATAGCTTTCACTAAATTCTTCCAGTTGCTATGGACATTTTGTTTTGTTATTATTACTTACTTTCATTTATTGTTAGTTTCATTTCGTTTTTGCCTTGAAAAAGTCCACATTGGACGAAACGCGTTGGCAACTATTACAGTTTTCCTATTGTCTTTTACATTTATATATATATATATATATATATATATATATATATATATATATATATATATATATTTAAAACTTTGTCGTATACAGTGGAACCTCAATATATTTAATATTTAATAAGGCCGTTAGTAACACGAAATGTTCGTAAACTGAAACTATTTTTCCAATAGGAATCAATGTAGAGAAAAAATAATCACAGTACAATAAAATTGGAAAAGAAAAGCATGGCACAACGCACGGATGTATTCAACACGGTGGTCGCCTCATAAATTAATCCGTTCGGGTTAACTCGGTTCAGCAGTGTTTTTCAGGAATCGAAATTTTGTTCGATAACCGAGGCATTTTCATCTCGAATTTTCTGTTCGAAAACCGATTTGTTCGACATGTGAGACGTTCGAGAATCGAGGTTACGCTGTATTTTCCTAATAAATATACCGGGAGTAACAGCAAAATTGTCCTAATATTACAGTTCCGTGGAATAATTGCCCATCCCACAAAAAACCCCACTAAACTGAGTTTTTTTTATAAAGGTTTTCAGATAAGACGTTTAGCCACCTTGACAACATTTGTCGTAAGAATCACTGAAAAACACTTTGAGTTATTCAGCTAGAAAGTAAACAGGTAAAATCATTTTGAGTCAGCCCCACTCTCTTCCCAAATGAGCAATGGTTAGAGGAAAAATATCATTCAGCCCTTCAGTAATGGTATCAACCTTCAAAGTCCATTCAAGAAACATCAAGAGAACGATGAATAAGTTTTAAAAAGAGGGAAGAGTAGAGAGGAAAAATGGATCAGGAGGTCACAACAGCAAGAGGGATCGTCAGTTCAACTTAGAGCTAAATACATTCTTATTGTTCAATGCAGAGTACAATAATGTTATGAAAACCTCGAAGAATACAAGTAAGATATCTTTAATCATTTATATATATAGGAAAATGATATATAAATTTGTATATATCAGATGACAAAATAAATTTTTTTCTTTTCATGCGCATGCGTGATCAACGTAAAAATTATTTGAGTCCGATGAAGTGGTAAACGACGAAACGCATGACACGAAAACTTTCTTCCATTTTGTCATAGATTTTTATATGGGGGAAAATGATATACATCTTACTTATTATAAAATGCAGATTGTGTGTGTGTGTGTGTGTGTGTGTGTGTGTGTGTGTGTGTGTGTGTGTGTGTGTGTGTGTGTGTGTACGTTTATATATTGGATCGGATTTCCTACATTTTTCAACCGATTTCAACAAAACTTCACAGGACTACGTAAAATTACCTTGCGGTGGTTCTGACAGCGCCAAAAATTGGAAAACACAATTGTTTTTGCACGAAATCAATTTGAAAAACACGTTTAAGAGGCATTAATGAACGGGGACAACTCATATCGAGTTATACTTATTAATATCGAGTTATCGAGTTATACTTATTATAAAACCCAGGTTGGTTGTGTGTGTGTGTGTGTGTGTGTGTTTATATATATATGCGATCCGATTTCCTACATTTTCAACCGATTTCAACAAAACTTCACTTTTTTTTTTGCAGTTAGTTCGCCTGTACACACACGCATGCGCGCGTAAACGCGCGCGCGCGCACACACACACACACACACACACACACACATATATATATATATATATATATATATATACATACAGGGTGTAGAAAAATAATTTTACAAATTTTGGGCCCGGTTCCTCACGCCAAAACAAGGTTAAATGCCCATATACGGTTCGGATAATTTATTCACAACTTCAAGCACAATACTAAACACCTTATCCGAAAACTGGAAAAATATATTAAAAAGTTAGACAAACAGACCTTGTCGGTACAAATTTTCTTTCTTACCACTAGCAAAAAGCTAGTTATTGTCCCTACAGGACTATGGAAGCTAGTGTATATTTAAACACTGTTAGGTACACTAATGTACACAACGCATCTATTTTTGTATGAGTTCCCACCTTTTTATATTAATTATCATTATTATTAGTACTTTTTAACTTATATTTTATTTTGTCCGCACCGCCATTTTCTGAAAATAATTTTCCAAAAGAATTCTTTATCCTTTTTTTGTTATTCCTTTTCTCTCTTTTTTCTTTTTCTCTTTCATTTAATTTTTATTGCTTTTTTCCCTCTGTTTCCACATTCCTATCCTATCGCTTCAAATCACTCAGTACTAACACCTCCCCCACCCCAAATCTCACTCCCCTACTACCCACCACGATAAGGACAGCCGGCCCAACAAATTCATGCAATTCCAATTTTTGAATCTAAGTTTATTGTCACAAAAAAGGTTTCGCACAGAGAGTATCAGACAGAGATCGGATTTATACTAATAATACCATCTACACCAGGATTCTCACCAGCCTCAAGAACAAATGTTGGTGTGTTTCTCCCGTCGATCTGTTTATTTCTCGCATCCACTGGTAAAGGACGCAGGCGTGTCCGAAAATTCCGAACTTGGAACTTTAATTTCCGTGCTTCATTTCCGTCATGTTGTAAATAATTAATGTTTTTCGTACTGATCACATTGGTGCTCTTTCGTTCGCCTTTGTTTTATTATATATATATATTCAATTTTATAAATCATATGAAGCACACATGGATTCTTTCTTCAAATCATAAATATATATATATATATATATATATATATAATATATATATATATATATAATAATGACACGTATGAGGATCTAATTGATTCAGTTACGAAATTTTGTGCGATAATCTTAAGTGGCATTTAAGCCCCGTAGTGATTTACAAAAGATTTACATATGGAGCAAGTGTGAGGATTGTGAGATGAGATCACTCTTAGATTGGCTGACCTTTTAGATCTTGCTCTCGCTTCTTGAAGATGATTCAGATAAGCAGATTGAAAACTGCTAAGTCCACGTTGATCTCCATTCTACCCGCTCCAAGGCTAAGCGCTCAAAGGGTGTTATGTGTTAAACTGACTGCTGACATATATATATATATATATATATATATATATATATATATGGTGTATCAAAAGTAGTTTACAAACTTTGGGAGCCCACGTAAACATTTGTCTGCAAATCCTTCATTTTTGAGTTATTAAGTTTAAAGTTTACGGTAGACGCTGTTAAATGTAAATCCAAGATACAATCCAAAAATACTTTACAAACTTAGGAGGCAGGTTCCTCACACCAAAACAAGGTATGATGTCCAAATAAACCCCTGTCAAAAAAAGGCCATCTTTGTTCCTCGACTCAGCAACTCATTACAAATGTTCTAAATGCTCCCCGCTTCCTTCTACACACACACATGAACCCGTCGGATCATTGACTGGCGGACCCTTTCGAATACTCCCACACAGCATCGAATGGTTTCGTAGGCCACCTTGACACGTTGATGAAGCGTCTTTTTTGTCAAAGGTACAATCTCCCAAAGGACACTTGAACTAATAGACAAAGTTGGTCGATTGCAAAACAATAGTTGGCAGAGAAAATTTATTGCGGATCACTAAGTTGATTGTATTAAATTTAGTATAGTACATAATTAGTTTAAATTTTTTAACTGGAATCAGTGGGGGATATATTAGTACTTTATTAGGATTCAACCAAACATGCTTGAATATATATATATAATCGACTCTCCCGTCGAGATTCGACGTATGAGGGTCAAGCAGATCAGTTTCCAGGAAACCGACACAGCCCGACAACAGCACATGAGATTTGATTATAGTGGTGAAGGTTTCGTGCAGGACCATCCACACTTTTTGAAGGAACGAATGCAGAGACCTGGTTTTGAATTCAAAGTTGTCCTTCTCCTAGAACAGTTGCCATCCAAGGCTATAGAACCCAGTCTGTCCTGCTATTTTACCCATAGCTGGAGGGAGAGGAAGAGGATTCATACCTTTCCCAAGGGTATTAGCACGTAAGTTAATGTAATGGATTCGACTGGAATTCGAACTCGTCTCTGCGATTCCTCAATCCAAGCCATTACTCCACCGTGCCTCTATATATATATATATATATATATATATATATATATATATATATATATATATTGAACATGAATATATATATATTGAACATGAATATATATATATATATATATATATATATATATATATGGATTGGAGTAATGTATAGCGGCTTGGATTGAGGAATCGCATATATATATATATATATATATATATATATATATATATATATATATATATATATATATATATAGAGAGAGAGAGAGAGAGAGAGAGAGAGAGAGAGAGACAGACAGACAGACAGTGCGGATATAGAAATCAATGCGCTTATCAGACCTTGGTCTCAAGATTGCATTAGGACATGAAACTGGCAGCCACCATGTAATGTCCCAACTGTTTATACTTATAAACATTTTATCTCTAACATCCACCAAATTTTAAATATTTATATAGATATATAAATCTGTATATATGATTCTTGACGTATCATTGATACATACCTAGTCTGGCACAAGGTCACAAATATTGTGCGACAATATACCCCTGTTCAAGTTCTTGATGACCGGTCTGCGTCAATTTTGTTTCTTGGTTGTCTGGGGAATACATCACGATGAATAAACAGTCGTCGTGATTGGTTTTGTCATTGGCAACATATTACGACAGACGGATAAGCCCAGAAGAAATAGACGAAAAGAATTAAGTTGATTTTTTCTTTTCCTTTTTTTTTTTTTTTTCTATAGAATTTATTTCGCAACCATAGACTTTCGTCACCGGATGATTGCGACCTAAGTAAGGAATAAAAAACTGTCTTTAAGGAAAAAAAATAATTTTTACCTCTCCCTATGTCCCTCTCTCCCGCTCTCTCTCCGTCTGTCTCTCATTTCTATCTAACTTTCCTTTTCTTTTACGCTCCACCCTTTTACGTTATACGATGGAGACAGTAGTTGTAGCCTTCCTACGTTTATTGTTGCCTCATTTTCGCACAATGTCAATACTATTCCCTGGTATTTATGGTTGCCTCTTTCTCATACAATGTCAATACCATTCCCTGGTATTTTTTGTTGTTTCTTTTTCGTACAATGTCAATACTATTCCCTGTAATTGTTGCCTCTTTCTCGTACAATAACAATACTATTTCCTGCTATTTATTGTTGCCTCTTTTTCGGACAATGTCAATACTATTCGCTGGTATTTTTTGTTGCCTCGTTTTCGTACAATGTCAATACTATTCCCTGGTATTTATTGTTGCCTCTTTCTTGGACAATATCAATACTATTCCCTGGTATTCATTGTTGCCTCTTTCTGGTACAATATCAATACTATTCCCTGGTATTTATCTTTGCCTCTTTTTCGTACAATATCAATACTATTCCCTGGTATTTATTTTTGCCTCGTTTTCGTACAATGTCATTACTATTCCCTTGTATTTTTTGTTGTTTCTTTTTCGAACAATGTCAATATTTTTCCCTGGTATTTATTTTTGCCTCTTTCTCGTACAATAACAATACTATTCCCTGGTATTTTTTGTTGTCTCTTTTTCGTGCAATGTCAATACTATTTCCTGGTATTTATTTTTGCCTCTTTCTCGTACAATAACAATACTATTCACTGCTATTTTTTCGTTGTCTCTTTTCGTGCAATAACAAATACTCTTCCCTGGTATTCAGTGTTGTCTCTTTTTCGTGCATCGTCAGTACTATTCCCTGGTATTTATTGTTGCCTCTTTTCGTACAAGTGCTAATACCTTTCTTCGTACGTATTGAAATTTTGAATCAGTACATCACGCCTACTTTCAATGGCTTGAGAGAGCGCCAACTGGCGTTGAGGAAGAATCGGCTCGCCTATATTGTAATTTTATTCAAAGAGACATTTTTTTTTTATTTTCCGAAGTATTTTAGCATTATTCTAAATAGGAAATGAGCAGCTTCCTATATCATTTGGTTCCATTTTCTCCAGCCTCTTTATCAATTCTAATTCCAGATACTGGTCAATAAGTCCCCCATTTAAGCATCTAACATCGTTACTAGCTTATTCAACTTATCTTTCTCCCTTTTCTTACCTCCCCTTATGCTTTTCAACCATTCCTCCTTGACTTAATCTTTTAATTGTTTTAATAATGTTTTAATATCGTTTTAATTTTGTTTTGATGACTGTTTACCGTATCGGTAATAATTGCCCATATCGAATCCTGGTATGCCTTCTAGTTCTCTCAGAATCGCTTCGCTGTCTAGGTTGAATAAGTCCGGTGAGAAGACACATCTTTGTCTTACACTCCTTTCTATTTTGTGTATTTGATGAACTCATTTTCTGTCCGTATCCAGGCGATTTGCTGCCAGTATAGATTCATGATTATTCTAATATCTTCCCCGAATATGTGACGGTATAAACCTGTAATCTTGCCCTCAATCTTTGAGAATCCTTCCTTGTGTAGTATATTGCTGCTGAACTCAAATGAGGCGACGAACACACGCACACACACACACACACACACACACACATATATATATATATATATATATATATATATCGTTATTGTTCGCGTTGTGGTAAATGGGTAGAGTGAGGGAGAATCACAGAGGTTAGGATTGCGCACACAGAATTTGAAGTCTTCGGTGAATATCTAGTCAACCTCTCTCCAGATCAAGAATCGGACCGCTTAAATAATATTCGGACACATACGCAACTTCACGTGGCTACACCTTCTTCCGGTATGTTACCTACGCAACTTCGTGTGGCCACCCCTCTTCCGGCATGCGCTCACGCAAGGACGCATTTCCTCCCGCTCAAGAAACCTGTGCGCCCTGTTTATTCTAGGCTCAGGATACCTCTGCGTCCTGTTTATTTTAGCCAACGGATACACTTCCTGTTTATGCTATCACCAGTTCCGATTTCCACTGATGCAGCGGAAGTAAGGCCAACGGTCTATCCTCAACCGATATCCAACACTCGTTATGTGTCTCAGATATTTCAACT
This sequence comes from Acanthosepion pharaonis, assembly GCA_903632075.3. Classification (NCBI taxonomy): domain Eukaryota; kingdom Metazoa; phylum Mollusca; class Cephalopoda; order Sepiida; family Sepiidae; genus Acanthosepion; species Acanthosepion pharaonis. Next base: position 28,458 of record CAHIKZ030000519.1, on the reverse strand, counting down.
GTCATTTCCTGGTGTTAACCCTAGAACACTAACCATGGGTATATAGTACCCAGCGCAAATTTTTTTATCTTTAATTACAATTATCAGTACCTGATTTTCTTACCTAAATAATATGTTTTTCAGTTCCTATTAATGTTAACTCAAAGTACAAAGTTTGAAATGCCTGCATGTAAAATATTTCAAATAAAGATTTATATTTAATATTTTTTTTTTTGATATTTTCAAAATCGGGTATGATATACCCATGGTTAGTAGTGATGTAACTTTAATTGATGGTTAGTGTTCTAGGCTTCTATAAATGCCCTTTCTCTTTCGGTTTTTCTAAAACTTCGTCGTTGCTTACATGTTCGGTTCATAATATTCTTCGTAAGAATGAATAGAAACCAAAAAATTTTCAATAAACGTTTATTTTCTTCTTGAAATCTTGTGGCCCGCGAACCACAGTTTGCCGATGACTGGCCTTCAATAACGGAAAGAATCTGTATTTTTTAGTAAAGCATAATGTTGTGGATTCTGGGATGAAATCCGGTCTCAAATGAATGACAAACGCAGGAATGAAATATAGCAAATAAATAAATTGACGTAATAATACAATTGGTAATACGGTTAGTAGATCCAGAAATGCGGTTAGTAGCAAAAATAATATATATACAGTCTGGGAAATTCAGTATCGAAGTATGACTTCCTTCTGAGTCTACGTGCTCGCAACTGTGACTCCTACAAAGCGGTTACCTCACACTCTCACTCTCTCACTCTATCACATCCGGTTATTCACCAGCAGCAGTACAAGTACACACCGGGCGAGTCCACTTGTATAAAAGACCCCTTAACACATAACTTGTCTGAAAATAATACTCAAAAGTTAAAACTTAGTTAAATCTATTTACACTAGTTGGACTATTGTGCCCGTCTTTATTGCCGCATTCACGACGTTTCGGTCGTTGTACGCTACGGCCTTCTTCAGGTGATGGGAATTTCGAACTGAACCCTTTATTTCGCCCACCGGGATAGATTGTTTTAGCTCCACGCCTCAGTTATCGCCCTTTAACACGACTCTTCAAGTTTTTGCTCTCCACTGTAATAGCCAGATATTGAACTCACAACTTAGTTCAAGTCAACGGAACCTCCCCACGTTTTTAACCACGGGACCATGTGTCCTTGTATAAATTTTTGGGGCTTATAAACTTAATGTCTCAAGAGCCATTTTTTACCAGAGCTCATAGTGCAATTTTTTTTGTTATTATTTTTCTCTAGCACTCCGTATTCCTGGCTCCTATATTGTATTCATTTTTATGCTTGGTCGGCTCAGGAGATTTTTGTGACGTAACATCTGCGCCGATTCCGAAACATCGTAACTATTGCAACAAAGGTGAGGACAACAATCCGAACAATGTAAATAATATAAATAATTACAATACCTCATCTCAGAAATATAGACATATATCAGTTAAATCTAAATTTAAAAAAAAAATAGGAATTCATAACTGCTTTAAAAAATTCTTCTTGTTCTCAGTGATTAATACATTGTGTCACACTTGACTTGTTTCAAAAAATATATGTTAAAAATTGAATAGTTGGTTAATCCTGTGGTTCTCCACAATTAAAGCCTTGAGCCAAACTTGACTAATTTCAACAAATAGGTGTAGCATCTGATTAATGAAGTAACAAAAAATGGAAAAATGTGACAGATAAATTCAAAGACGTTCCAGAAAATAAACAAAGTATTAAAAGATAATTGCTATTATATTTCTAATCTTCTGTGAACTGAAAATGAGTTCAGCAGATATACAAAAATAGAAAGGGGTGTAAGACAAGGAGGTGTCTTCTCGCCGGATTTATTCGACCTATACAGCGAGGCAGTTCTGAGAGAATTAGAAGTCCTACCAGGTTTCATTATTGGTGACCACACTGACACAGTGCTGAAAGCAGACACGGAAAGGAAACTACAAAATCTCCCGCAGAAGTTATCGAAGGAAAGCAAGAAGAAAGGAATAAGCATAAGTTACAAGAAGACGGAATGAATAGTTATCAACAAAAGGACGAGCTCTAAATGCAAATTACAGGTCAAGGATACTAAAATGAAGCAGTTACAGAAATTTAAATATCTGGGAAGTGTTCTAACAGAGGACGGAAACTGCGACACTGAGATCCAAAGAAGTATTGGAATAGCCAAAGATTACTTCCAAAAGCTAAGCGGAATATTAAGAGACAGAAAAATTTTCATTGGAAAGAAAAAAAACTACTGTTACGCGATATCTTTCCTCCTGTATGGCAGCAAATGCTGGACAATCCCCTCAAAGATGAAGAAGAGATTTGAAACAACAGAAATATGGTTCTACAGAAAGATGCTGAGGATACCATGTGCCGAATATGTGAGCAATAAGGAGTTTTTGAAGAGAATAGAAACAAAAGGGAAATTTATACTTAAGACCAGAAAGAAACAATTGAAATTTGTGGGGCACGTATTGAGGAAGGTGGGCTTGGAAAATCAGATACTCACAGGACAGATTGACGGACATACAGACAGAGGAAAGCAGTGCGTAACGTATTTGTTTGGCTTGAGCAAATGAGTGGCAGAACATGGTTTGGGATAAATAACAAAACAACAAAACTTATTAAGAGCTACAAGGGACAGGAAGCTGTGGAGGGCCATATCTGCCTACATCCTGAAGGGACATGGTACATAAAAGAAAGAAAGAAGAAAATTAAGAAAATGTCATTAGAAAGAAAGAGTGTTGAACTGATGTGTAATAGCTAATTTCCTATATAGCAGTGAATGTCGGAAAATCTCTATATGCCTTTCATAAACTAAGTATTAAGAGATAGGAAAATGTAATTCGAAAGAAATAAAAGAATGTTAAACTTATATATAATAGCTAATCTCCTAGGAGGAGGCACGGTAGAGTAATGGGTAATGATAGTGGCTCAGATTGAGGAATCGGAGAGCGGAGTTCGAATTCCAATCGAATCCATTATATTCACTTACGTGCTAATACCCTTGAGAAAGGTATGAATCCTTTTCTTCTCCCCCAGCTATGGGTAAATAGCAGGACAAACCGGGTTCTATGGTTGTCAGGCTTAGGAGATTTTTGTGGCATAACATATGCGCTGATTCTGAAACGTCGTAAATATGGCAACAAATGTGTGTACAACAGTCCGAACAATGTAAATAATATAATTAATTACAATACCTCATCTCTGAAATATAGACAGATATCAGTTAAATTTAAATTTTAAAAAAATGAATTCATAACTGCTTTAAAAAATTGTCTTGGATGGCAACTGGTCTACCGCAGAAAGAATTGGCAACCTACTGCCTCGTTAGTCATGTATCGAAAGATACATGATCGCCTAAGTGTGTATCACGCACGGCACATAACTAACTGAATCCCGTATATGGCAGTGTATCTTCTGTAGAACAATGAATGTTCGACAATTTTTTTCACAGACGGAGAGAAAAAGACCTAACGCAACTGATGCTGTGAATACCTTAGCCGGAACATGTCAGCAATGGGGAAGTTCTAAAGAAAATAGGGACAAAAATACTTAAAATTAAAAATGACAGCGTTCAAATTTCTGGGACATATAATAAAGAAAAGGGTTTAGGGAATGTAATACTTATCCTCACATGACATGCTGAAGGCATTGATTTGTTTTTTACAGTTTATCAACCTTTTATGGGTTATTTAAAGACTAAACATATTCTGGATTCGCAGAATAATTCTTCTTTTTATTTCTCGAGTGAATATTGCATTAAAATTTTTAGAGTGAATAAATTAATAACTATTTGAGAATAACAATGGCTATTCCAGATGCAAGTCCTACTTCTTAATCCATACTTGGGGGAACGAGATGGATTCGTGCCGTTCTCAAGGGTTTTTACGCATATGTGAATGTAACAAACCCGACAGGAATTTGAACGTGGCTCTCCGATTAACAATTACGAGCTGTTATCAATTACACCACCCGCACACTGAAGAGAACTAGAGTAATAAAAAAAAAAGCGAGGAATCTATGTTACTAGTTTGTGTGTACGGAGAAAATAGATAAATTGGAATGGTAAAAATCAAGCATCGCCAAGAGTTATGAGAGACGGGGATTTGTGGGGTGTCATGTCTGACCACGCCCTGAAGGCTCTTGGTAGTTAAAAAAAATGCAATCGCTCAGTTAAGGTTTACCCAATCATACCGTTAGAAATCGACAAGATTTGACTGATTTACTGTGATATTGCTAGCCTTAAGCATATCCTGACTGGTTGTGTATAATCTAGAAAAAATTACCTGTTAATACAACTAAATGGTAGCAAAACTTACTGAGGCTGCGAAGAGATGCCATGAAAAAAGTAAATTTTCCGTTACCATGAAAATTTTCGTAAAGGAGGGAAGCATGCCCTGAGAGGTATTAGGTTATTCCGAAAATAATGGCCGCTGTTAGAATCAAAATTATTCCTGATTTAATGTATTTAAACAGCGTTTAAATTGGTCAAAATAGCAACCCTGAGATGATCTAATATTGTCGAAATGCTGACAGCCATTATATCAGACACTTTGACGTGGGTTTTGTTCAACTAGTGTTTTCCGGTGTTGACTGCCAATTGCAGATGGGCGTCCTCTACCACCTTGATCTTCAGGACTCGTATCCCCACTGAGGAACTTCAGAAACCAGCGCCGTACTGTCCGATCAAAAGTGGCTCCTTCATCCATGTTAATGTTGACATCAGTTTGAGAAGCATTGATCTCAAAAGTAAACACATCTTTTCTTTTTTTTTATGTTCAAGGTAAGAGTTATATAATTGTTTTTAATTTTTTAATTAATTCACCTCAAGCAAGGTGATAATGCCACTAGATGCAAGGAGCTACAGTGAGTAAAAGAGAATGAGAATACTTTCGAAGGAAACGGAAACCTAATCCTAAACAAGAAACGATGGCTACCCCTCTACTACTGTTAAAATGTCTGGGGAGGAGTGTGAACCGGACGATAGGCAATCCTATCTACTTCTATTCAATTTTATATTAAATTCTGAAAGAGAATGATATAAAACGAATATAGAGGACACTTTAATCATTAAGAATGAGTAATATATTTCAGTACACCTATCACAATAATATATTAGAACAGAATTAAAAGGTTTATTCTAAAATCGGATATTATTTTTCGAACAGCCTAATATATTACAGCCTAATTAAAATGTTTATTCTACAATCGGACATTATTTTGCGAGCAACTGAATATATTACAACCTAATTGAAAGATTTATTCTAAAATCGGAGATTATTTTTCAAACAACCTATTATATTACAACCTAATTGAAAAGTTAATTCTAAAATCGGATTTTATTTTACGAACAACCTAATATGTTACAATCTAATTAAAATGTTTATTTTAAAATCAGACATTTTTTAGAGCAACCTAATATATAACAGACAAATTAAAATTACGAGAATAAAAATGTTATTCTAAAATCGGATATTATTTTTCGAACAAGCTAATATATTACAACCTAATTAAAAGGTTTATACTAAAATCGGACATTATTTTCCGAGCAACTTAATATATTACAACCTAATTAAAAGGTTTATTCTAAAATCGGACATTATTTTGCGAGCAACTTAATATATTACAACCTAATTAGAAGGTTTATTCTAAAATCGGACATTATTTTCCGAGCAACCTAATAGTTTTAGAAATAAACAAAAAACGAAATCGTAGTTTTCTATAGGAGAATGTTGAGAACAGCATGGACGGAGCGCGTGAGTAACGAACAAAGAAGTCTTTCTGAAAACTAAACGAAAACAACACTTATACTCAGAATCTGGAACACGTGATTAGGAAAGACAGCTTTGAGAATTTGGCAAAAGGAACAGGGGAAGGCAGCGGGTCATTTAACTGACGAGCTTACATGAATGAAAAGCAGAGTGAATGATTTGATAAAAGGAAAAATGCTGCTAATAGTCATCAACTATTTGGAAGTCTTGGAGATCCTATATCGCCCATGCCCTGAATGGTCACAGCACATAGAAGTTGTTCGATAATTACAGAACTTTATGAGATGCAAAAGATTTCGATTTAGCTTTTTCCGTTTTTTTTTTCACTTATAATCTAAATAAAAAATCCTAGATTTTTCTTCTTTTAAATCCCTCCAGATCATGGCACTCCACGTCTTCCTGTTTTCTATTGTTCTTTTGAACCTTTACCATTACTCTTACCATTGTTCCGCATTCCATTCAAACAAATTTATTTATTAAATAGGTTATTTATGCGGAAATAACCCGCAGGAAAGGTATCAATCCATTATATTCCCAGCTATGGATTAAATAGTAGGAATTGTATCTAGAAAATCATTGTTATTCTCAAATAATTATTAATGCAATATTCACTCGCATAAAAGGAATTATTATCAAACCTGGACCTTCGTCGGTCTATGAAGTATGAGGCATTGTAATTATTTACATTATTTACATTGTCTAGACTGTTGCCCTAATTTTTATTACCATATTCACGACGTTTCGGCCATTGTACGCTGCGGCCTTCTTCGGGATTTTTTTCTATATTTCTTAGGTGAGCTATTGTAATTATTTACATTATTTACTTTCTCCAGACTGTTTTCATCTTTATTGCCATATTCACGGCGTTTCGGCCCTTGTATGCTCCGGCCTTCTGCGAAATCTTTCTATATTTCTGAGCTGAGCTATTGTAATTATTTACATTATTTACATCCTCCAGACTGTTGTTCTCATCTTTATTGCCATATTCACGGCGTTTCGGCCGTTCTACGCTCTGGCATGTTTCAGGATCTTTCTATATTTCTGAGATGAAGTATTGTAATTATTTACATTATTTACATTGTTCGAACTGTTTTCCTCATCTTTATTGCCATATTCACGGCGTTTCGGTCGTTGAGCGCTCCAGACTTCTTCCATTGATTGGAATTTCGAACTGAACTCTTTATTTCGTCCATCGATAATCGAGACATCCGGAAGAGGCATGACACGTGGAACCAGAATAATCTATCTTGGTGGACAAAATAAAGGGTTCAGTTCGAAATTCCAATCAACTGAAGAAGGCTGGAGCAGCATAGAACGGTTGGGACGTCGTGAATATGGCAATAAAGATAGGACAACAGCCAATGCAAATAATTGGAACTTCATGCCCACAAAAAGGAAGGTTTTTCCATTGACACCGCTATTATTTTAACTCGATCCGCTTGTCGGCAATGTCTATTGTTTTAAAAATCGATGATTAGAATTGAAATAAACCCTAAACATATGATGAAAATTAATTCATATTTTTTGTTCCTGTTATTTTTTAACTACAACATTCTAGAAACTAATTAAAACTAATTCAATGCAATATTTATCATTTAAAAATAATTAAGAAATAAATATGAAAAAGGATTTTATTGTTAAATTTATAAACATTTACTAAATTATTAAAATATGTGAGTCAACTATAAATAAATCCTTATTATTTATCATTTTATAAAGTTCAATTGGCAATTAGCCGATAATTTGCTAATTATTCTAATAAACAATCTAATAAATAAATAGCGTTTATTATTTTGTTGTCTATTTTTAAAGAAGATGTATAAATTCACTTTCTTATGTTAAAATTGTTTTACAATTCTAATCATCGCTTTTTAAGGCAATAAACATTACAGAGGAGTGAAGGTAGTTAAAATAATAGCGGTGTCAAGGGAAAACCATTATTCTGACGCGCCAATTTTTTTTTTCGTTTTTTTTTTTTTTCTTTTTTTTGCAGGCATGAAAGTCGAAGTTTGCCGAATTATTCTTACAATCCAGAGATATATTTTGGTTTTAAATAACCTACAAAGGGTTGATAAGCCGTAAAAACAATCAATCAGTTGCTGTTCTCCCTGCGTGTCTTGCTGTCAGTAAACCCTGTGCGTGTTAAATTAAGTACAGGTTCCCCTATTGTATCAAATAAAATTAAGCTTCCATATGCTCTCATGAGACAATCATTAACTACCACTTTCAACTACCATAGAATATTCAGTTTTTATATTCAGTATATATTTTTATATTCAGTTTTTTTTTATTTCTTCACCTTAGTGATTCGCTAAGCGTCTTCTTTTCTTTCACAAGTACACTCTACCCGCATTGAATGTTAATTTCGGAATTTATCAATCAGATCATGTCTGGTGATAAAACAATATTTTTTATATATATATATCGGAAGGAATGTTAACAGAAAGGCCAAAAGAACTGGACCGACAACAAAAATAAGCATTGTCCAATCAAAACGGTCCTGGGAGAATGGAGACAAGTGTTTAAAAAAGATAGAAAGATTGAAGTAATGTTGGCTCGGCTGCACGTATGCCTCACCCATTCATACTTTCTGAAGAATAAAAATCAACCAGCATGTACAGCATGCTAAACGGCACTCACGTTGAAACACATTTTAACTGAATGTAAACAGTCCTGGGTATGACGATAAACTACAACCGGCAGCAAAGAAAGAGTGACGGTTTTGAGGAGCGTGGAATCACCTCTCAATTGCTCTTGTTCGCAAGTATACTCTGATCCAGGATGGTAGCACTTGTTAGGGTCCCAGCTAGTGAACACCAAAACAAAAACAAAACACTATGAAAGTATAAAAATACGTTTTAATAGTATAAATACCAGCAATACATTTTTTATAAAAATTACTAACAATATCTATTTATAGTAAAATTAGCAGCAATACATCAGTCAACATGAAGGACCTTTTTCATGATATTAATCCATATAATATCCTACAATTTCGTAAAGAAATCAAACTGTATTCCAAAATATAACTTCAACAAAACTACTACATATAACACACATACCACCGCCTGTAGTAATTATATCCACACAAACATGTATATGCACAAAAGATGATTATCATCTACCATGTATTCAATTGTGAAAGCAGAATAACATGTAATGTATTTTTATTACTTCCAGGCACCCATGAAAATTAAATTTCGGCATGAAATGACCCATAGGAAATTGATATGCCGTCAAACAAACAACTCAAATCAAGCGAATGTACTTACTTAATCCCTATAAGACGTAAATACTACAAGAAAAATATATGAGAAATTATTTGAAAATACTTAAACCATCAACATAATTTCCAATCTTTAGGAAATAGATTTATACCAACACATATAACACCTAAAACACATCATGTACATACTATATATATATATATATATATATATATATATAAAACATACGGTCACCCGAAAAGAATAAAATGGTGTACAAAATATATGTAGTTGAAGGCATACAAGTGCGCTCAAAATGTGTTTAGCTGCAGGGATAAAATTGTTTACACTATTTAGATTGTTCGGACTGTTATCCTCATCATATTCACGACGTTTCGACCGTTGTACCCCAAGCAAGGCAATAAAGACACTAAGGAATTACCGAACCCTTTGTTTTTCCACCCAGGTAGATTGTTCTAGTTCCTCGTGCCATGCCACTTCCGGATATCTCAGTTTCAGTTATTCCCCATTAGTAACTCAACTTTAGAAGGTTTTGTTCACCTTTGCCGTGGCTAGGTTTTGAACTCACAACACTTTGGGTCAATGTAATACAGACAGATAACGACAAAACTGTGTTCAAAATGTTTAGATTTCGGCATTAAGCAACCCATGGAGGCGTTGACATGCCGTTGAACAAAATCAACCTAACGAAATCTTTTCTTACAAGTGTTGTGGGTTCCGAGATGAAATTCGGTCTCCAATGAATGACAAACGCAGAAATGAAATATAACAAATAAATGTATTTACACAATAATACAATTGGTAATACGGTTAGTAGATCCAGAAACGTGGTTAGTAGCAATATATATATATATATATATATATATATATATATATATATATATATATATAGAGAGAGAGAGAGAGAGTCTGGTAAACCAGTCTCAAGTAGGACTTCCTTAGAGTCTACGTGCTTGTAACTGTGACTTCTATAAGCGGTTACCTCACACTATTACTCTACCTCCAACTCAATCACAATCTCTGCTCTCTACTCTGACTGACTCTGGGTATTTAACCGCAGCAGTCCAAGTACACACTGGTCGAGTCCACTTGTATGAAAAAGGGGTGGACCCCATAACAACAAGCCTTCTTTTTGCCTCTTGGTTTCCATTCTAATTGGTTCCTCTGCTGCCATTTCTTCAATTCCCGTCTTACATTTTACCATTTTTTCTTTCACTTATTATTTTTATTTATTGTTTGATGACGCTTTCTTTTTTCTTTTTTCTTCCCTCTGTCTTCTTCCTTCAGTTTTTTTTTTATTTTCCTTTCCTTTTATCTTTATTATTTTATGTGATTCTTTTCCTTCTTTCTTGCCTTTTACTTTTGTTTTCTTTCTATTACTTGCTTCTTTACACATTTCCTTCCGGGTCCCAACCAGAGACCTAAGGTCAGAAATGGCTTCAAGACATTTTCCACTGGCCATTAAAAAAAAACATCACACACATTTTACATAGATAAAGCTCTTCGTAATGTGTGAGCTGTACATTTGAGTACAATTTCTTTAAGACATGGACGATCAGGAATCATTTCCTTTTTCTTTTTTATGTGACACTTTTAATTCCTTCCCGCCTTCTACATTTTTCTTTCTATTACTTGCTTCTTTATTTTTTTTATTTCTTCCACATTTATTTATAAGTTATTTATAAGACTACCATCCGTTCATACATTTAATATTGCTGTCGCAACTGGACTGGTGATTCTGCTATGTATTTAGATATTCTTGGTAAAATACAAAGAATAATCTGTAATGTTATTAGTCCTGATCAGGCATCTCGGCTTCAGTCAATTTCCCAGTGCCATAGCGTAGCCTTTTCTATATAATATATTTTATAGTAATTGTTCTAATTGTACCTTGACTTTACGAATTCAAGGACTGTACTAGATTGTTAGTTAGGTCCCATAATTTTACAGATGAAATGTCTACATGTAACTGCAAGTTCTATGCTAACAGTTTCTTTTTTCTCTCGCTCTTCTAGCTTGTGGATTTCTGGCCTTTTGCTTTCTAGCCAACATTAATCTCTATAAATGTAAATGCAATCTCAATCGCCATCTTCTGTCTTCTTAATTCCTATTTTTTATTCTTCTTTTTCCTTAATAATATTTTCTTTTTCCCATTTTCTCTCACACTCGGTAATTCGTTAGTGGCTTTATCGCCTTGCTTGGGGTGAAATGATTAAAAGCAGTTTACATATATATTCGTTTCTTTCTTTCTTTCCTTCATTCCATTCATCTTTACCTATCTCAGAAACATAGACATATGTAGAAAGAAAGAAAGAAAGAAAGAAAGAAAGAAAGAAAGAAAATATGATATGATGGAGGTAAGGAGGAATAGAAAGAAAGAAAGAAAGAAAGAAAGAAAGAAATGAATATATGCGTAAACTTCTTGAGGAGTAAACGGCCACATCTACGCCATGTTAAAAGTTTTTGTTGTAGATTCAATAGCAAATAAGTTTTGTTTTTTTGTTTTTTTCTACACGGTGGAGCTGCTAATCCACATCTAACCCGTTTTGAAATCAGAGTTTTTCTTTCTCCTAGACTGGTTGCCAACCAAAATAATTAAGACCAATCTGCTGGGAGGCGGATGAATTCATGCTTTTCTAACGGTATTTATGCGAAAGCAAAATGCATCAACCCCGACTAGAATTTGAACTCGACACACCAATTGTAATTTCTGCGTTGATAATTGCTAGGCTACGCATACATCCAAACATTTGAGTAGATAAAGGAAACAACAACAACAACAATAATAACACTAATAACAATAACAACAACAACAATAATAATAATAATATCTGTCTAGGTTCCTAAGATGCGGTATTGTAATTATTTATATTATTTGGACTTTTTTGCCATATTCACGAAGTTTCAAGTGATGGGAATTTCGAACTCGATTGTTCTAGTTCCACGCCTCTTCCGGTTGTCTCAGTTATCTCCCTTTAACACAACTCTCCAAATCTTTTTCACCACTGCAGTAGCCAGGTATTGAACTCACAACTTTTTGAGTCAAGTCACTAGATCCCGCCAACGCTTTTATCCTTGAGGTCGCCAGTCTCAGTATTAATTTTTTACTAGAGCTCATATTTCAATTTTCTTGTTCTTATTGCTTTTCTCTAGCACTCCGTATTACTGGTTCCCATATTGTTTTTATTTCTATGTTTGGCCGGCTTAGGAGATTTTTGGGGGGATAAGTATATGTGCTGATTCATTCACAGGGGGAGGTGATCTCCCTTTTACCTCCATACGTGGTGAGCTACGCCTGAGCATTTTTTTTATCTCCCCAGTATCTGAGATTCTTTCTTTCTTTCTTTCTTTCTTTCTTTCTTTCCATTCCACTTTATTTCTTTCATTCTTTCCACCTTATCTCATTCCTATACTTTTTCTTTCTTTATTTCTCCACTTTATCTTCTTTCTCCCCCTCTTTCTCTCTTTCTTTCTTTCTTTCTTTGCCTTTCACCTTATCTTTTTTCTGTCATATTTTCTTTCCTTCTGTCTTTCTTTCGATCTTACCTCGTTCCTATTTTCTTTCTGTCGTCTTTTCTTTCTTTCTTTCCTTCTTTCTTTCTTTCTTTCTTTCTTTCTTTCTTTCTTTCTTTCTTTCCACCTTATATCGTTCTCATCCTCTTTCTTTCTTTCGTTCTTTCTTTCTTTCTTTCTTTCTTTCTTTCCACCTTATATCGTTCTCATCCTCTTTCTTTCTTTCGTTCTTTCTATCATTCTTTCTTTCTTTCTTTCTTTCTTTCTTTCCACCTTATATCGTTCTCATCCTCTTTCTTTCTTTCGTTCTTTCTTTCCACCTTATATCGTTCTCATCCTCTTTCTTTCTTTCGTTCTTTCTTTCTTTCTTTCTTTCTTTCTTTCTTTCTTTCTTTCTTTCTTTCCACCTTATATCGTTCTCATCCTCTTTCTTTCTTTCGTTCTTTCTTTCTTTCTTTCTTTCTTTCTTTCTTTCCACCTTATATCGTTCTCATCCTCTTTCTTTCTTTCGTTCTTTCTTTCTTTCTTTCTTTCTTTCTTTCTTTCTTTCTTTCCACCTTATATCGTTCTCATCCTCTTTCTTTCTTTCGTTCTTTCTTTCTTTCTTTACATTTCCACTTTATCTTCTTTCTGTCACGTTTTCTTTCTTTCTTTCTTTCTTTCTTCCTTTCTTTCTAAGAGTAAAAAGTACATCTGTAATTGGGGCTGAGATTCATGAATAGAGGAAGACTATATAAGTAGTGTAAATGTTATCGGTCCTCAAATGGGTTCGGTGGGCCGACTTCAATTTTTAGCTTCAATCTTTTCTTTTTCTTCAAAATTACTTAAATCATCCAACCTTCTCGCTCTCTCACGCTCTCTCCTTCTTTCTTCCTTAATTTTTTCGCCATCTTTTATTGATTCCTCTTTTTTTCCTCTCTCTATTCCACCTTCTGCTTCCTTCATTTTTTTTTCCGAGTATTAATTCCTTTTTAATTTGCTCTCGAAGTTTCTTCTTTTCTTTCTTTCCTTAGTTTTATTTTTTCGCTTTCTTCTTCGTTTCTTTCGATTAGCTATTTTGCAATAGCAGGGTTTTGGTGAGTCATGAAAGTGTTGGTCACTCCGGTGAAAGTCATGTAGCGAAAAGGTCGATTAACGACAATTGATCTTTTGTCGAATGGGTTAGAAGGAGAAAGAAGACAAGAAAACCAAATACAACACAACTTCTGTAATTGGGTTTTGAGAGCTCCCACTTTATCCTGGCTTCGAATACAGAGAACGGGTGTACGTTTAAGTATAAGCTATCGATGCGTAAAATGGAATCAGCGTGAGGAGTTCAAATCCTTATCATCGTCCCTGCGTTCACTTTCGTACAGATACCCTCGGGGACGGTATGAATCCGTCTTTTCATCCCTACCAGCTATGGGTTAAATAACAGGATAGGCTGGAATGTCTCGTTTTGGATAGCATTTAGAAAGAAACTCTGAATTCCAAAGCCGTAGAGAAAGCAACACAAAACCACTCTATGTTCTCAAATAACTCATAGCAGTTTACAGATAATGGTTAGAGAGAACTGTGGAAAACTATGATCGCTTACGTCCTGAAGGGACATAGTGTTTTTAAAAATATATAGTGAGTAAGTGAGCTCGGATAAGTAGCAAGCTTTCACCGTGTTTGGGTTGAATAAAAGGAAACATTTCTTTATTTTCGATTTTTTTTTATCAATTCTGATCACACAGGAAGTCAGGGAAAGAAAAGCCGAATGGTAATGTTTCCCTTTGGATTCTCATTGGCTGCTTTTGGCATGTCTGATATTCAAAGCTATATAATCCTGTCGTGTATTTAAGTTCTTTTTTTAAGTGCCATGTGCCATCACAATTTCACAATCCTTCGAAACTGTTCGTAATAACTGTCTTTTTGCTAGATTTCCAAATCCCTCTTTTACTAACCATTTACAAAAGCTCGTTAGGTAAGTTGTGCACTGTTTTCCTCTGGACTCCTTACCTTCAATATATTCTGTGAGTATCAAATTCTCCACGTCCTCTTTCCCTTTATGCGCCCTAGAAATTTCAACTGTCTCTTAATGATGCTCCCTACGTGTGCTCGTCCTGGGTATGACGATAAACTACATCCTCGTCCAGGGTAAGACGTCCAAGAGCAAGGCCTCTGATCAGGAGGTTTTGAGGAGCGTGGAACCACCTCTTAATTGTAGAGTGTTCCTAGGTTCACCCTGCTTAGGTCGTAGCTATGGTCAAATAGTTAACCCCCAAACTGGGGTCAAAACACTCAGTCAGTTATGTGCCATCTTTAGATACATGACTAAAGAGGCAGATTTTTTTCCCGAAGAAGTTTGCCATTTTTTTCTGCGGTAGACCAGTTGCCATCCAAGGCTATAGAACCAATTGCCATGCAAGACTATATTTACCCATAGAGAAGAAAAGGATTCATACCTTTCCCAAGAGTATTAGCACGTAAGTGAATGCAATGGATTCGACTGGAATTCGAACTCGGCTCTCCGATTCCTCAGTCCGTGCCGCTATCCATTACTCCACAGTGTCAAAAGACTATGAAAGTGCGAAAACAGGTTTTAATACAAGAAATTATTACCAGCAATACATTATTTCCAGCCATACATTTTTGAAAAAATTACTAGCAACACAATTAAAAAAAAAAAAATATTACCAGGAATACATTTATGAAAAAAAAAACTCACCAGCAATAAAAATTGTCGGCTTTAAATAACACATTGAGGTTGATATGCTGTAAAACAAAGCAAACAGAACCTACGTGTCTTTTTTATTTTCATTTTC
Source organism: Acanthosepion pharaonis (assembly GCA_903632075.3). NCBI lineage: Eukaryota > Metazoa > Mollusca > Cephalopoda > Sepiida > Sepiidae > Acanthosepion > Acanthosepion pharaonis. The sequence goes on along the minus strand of CAHIKZ030000519.1, from coordinate 13,164 downwards.
TCAAAAATTTCGACATTGCTCACATGTTCACTTCGTGGTAATCTCAGCATCCTACTGTAGAAGCACATTATTGTTGCTTCAAACTTCTTCATCTGTGATTAAGCTCGTTAGGTAGGTTATTCACTGATTTTCACAGGCACTCTTCCTTTCAAAATGTCCTATGAGTGTTACAATATCTAAGCCTTTTTTTCCTCAGTATGTGCCCTAGAAATTTCAATTGTATCTTTAGGATGTTAAGTATAAGTGTCCTTTATGTTTCCATTTTCTCCAAAACGTACACGAATAGTGAACCTCCAAACAAAAAACAACTGTACATGTTTATAATAAAATGAGCAACAATACATTTTTGTAGCAAAATGACTTTCAATGCAACACTAAAATAAATTAAAAATACATTTTACAGTAAAATTACCAACAATACATTTTATCATCTAGAAAATATATATCTAAAAACATAGCTTTAACATGAAAATATAAAATTATGTACAAAATCAGTAGTTGAAAGCATAAAATTACATATAAAATAATTAAATTTTGGCATTAAATAACCCATAGACGCTGATATGCCGCTAAACAAAATCAACCAATCCAAACCGATTAAAATATTTAGATTTTGGCATGAAATAACCCCTAGAGGTTGATATGCCGCTAAACAAAATCAACC
>CAHIKZ030000519.1:2500-7500 GCA_903632075.3 Acanthosepion pharaonis | reverse complement strand
ATTAATTGTTGCATTAGGTGGTAAGAATTCAAAGTGGATTATTCCTTGGCGATCCCACCAGATTGAAATAAGAACCTTTTGCCCATGAAGTTCCCTTCTCGGCTGTGGCTGGGGTCCTTCCCCTTTACCAAGCCACTGTCTACGAAGCTTAACATTTCGATAAAAGATCCATTTTTCGTCGCCAGTCACAAGTCTATCCAAAAAAGGTGAAAGAAGTTGGCGAGAATAGAGAGAAGAGCAGATGTCAACTCGGGATTTGAGGTTGTTTTCAGATAATTCATGAGGCACCCATTTTCCAAGTTTAGGAACTTTTCCAAGTTGTTGATGATGATGATGAACAGTTGTATGGTTTCAACTGACAACCACTGCCAATTCCTCAACTGATAAAGCAGGATTTTCTTCAAGGCCTGCTTCAAGAAGCTTTTCATCAAACTCTACTGGACGTCCGGTTCGATCTTCATTTTCAAGGGTGAAATCTCCACCTCTGAATTTTGCAAACCATCTTCTGCAAGTTCTTTCATTCACACATTCCTCTCCATGAACTGGGTGAATGTTTCTAGCTGCTTCGGCTGCTGAGTTTCCTTTCTTGAACTCATAAAGCATCATGTGCCTCAAATGATTCTTGGGTACTTCCATGTTAGCAGGGTTTTAATCAAACAAAATTTAATTTTATTGTTCTCTGAAATAAAATTTGATCAGTTTAAATGCATCTAAACATAAAAATAATGTTCAGCTCCATTAGACATTATAAAATACTCTTTAAATTTCGTTCATTTTAACAAAAAGTTAAAATTCAGACAGAACTTATGGGATCACCTGATATTAAGACATTTTTATGTTTATATATATATATATATATATATATATATATATATAACATTCGCAGACAGTACTGTTTCGCTGTATCACAGCTCCTCAGTGTGACTAGACATCTGAATGTCTCAAGCCAGGATCGAAACCCAACTTCTATGACTGAGCTATCTTCACTCGGTAGAGTTACACGGCTAAATCTAGCTTATTGTTTTTACGAATGTAAACAAATGCCAATCAGCCGAAGTGCTCCATTCATTTTACTGAAGAGCTTTGCATTAGCGCAAGTGGCTGTTGTTTACAGAATTAGCTTACCACTCAACAGTGCTCAACTGAAATATATTTTCAAGAGCGAAATATATGTATGTGTGTGTGTGTGTTAATAAATATGCATATATTTGCGTTTCAAGTGTAACTTAAAGTGTCGTTGTTCTACCGACTCTTCAGGCACGAATTTTGATTTATTCAATACCTATATATATATATATATATATATATATATATATATATATATATAGAGAGAGAGAGAGAGAGAGAGAGAGAGAGAGAATATGTTTACAAGCAAGTGAATGTATATTATTGTAAACAAATGTACCCAACTCATTCATTTTAACCGAAATAATAATAATAATTTTTTTGAAGCTACTTATTTTTGTTGTTCTTATTTTTACTCTTCTGCGACACCGGTTGTCTGCATTAATCAAAATGTCTGACATCGTGAAAAATAAATTAAAACTGGACAATTTAAGTAACAGCTTAATCGACAAGCCTGGGTCCCCATTTGCTTGGCGAGTAAGCTGATCTTTGATTTTAGTGTGTGGGAGTGTCCAACCACGTTTCATATGTTAATGTGTCCCTGTCATAAAACTCGAAAAGCGAGGGAACAATTTAATTGTATTAGTCTTAGTCGCCGTAAGAGGCCAATGAGGTTTGTGATGGAGTGAAAGGAAGAGAATAATGGCTGATATAAGGACAACAAATTAAAAAAAAAAATGACCGGATGATAAAACAGGAAAAAGAAGGAAATTATAAGAAATAAGCAAAACATAGATCGAAACAGACGAACTGATTATTTAATGGCCGACTTAAAGGAAGAAGAAGAAAAAAAAGAAAAAGGGATGTAACTTACTACAAATATTATAAACAAAATAGATTTAATGGTCGGTGACTGGCTTAACTTAGTGTTGGTGAAAACAAAGATAAAATACATAGAAAGTACAATAAAGAAAGAGTTGGACGGATTAACAGTTTCTTGGCTGGTTAAATGTCGACAAAAGCCAGAAAGAAAAGAGATACAATCGTTAATGATTGACTGACTGACAACTGACCTTGATAGTTACTGAGAAACAGTCGACAATAGTTGTTTTCAAAGACGAAACTAAATAAATAAATAAAAAAAATCTCTGTAGACGTGCAAAATTGTCGTGACGTAATTACTAAACGCTAAACGTCAAGCTGTCCCTAACCAATGGCTGTTAGCCTTCAGCACAAATAAGGATCGTACTATCTGAAAATTAACCCGCCCTAATATTTAAATTGGAAAAAAAAACCTCGGCTCTCGACTATTTGTAGGGCGTACCTTAAGGTATGCGTTTAGTAGCTGTTTGTACTTGATTTTGCTAGAGTCAACATAACAAATTGAGAACAACTTCAAATATATATATACGTATTCGTCTAACATATGTGCGTGTTAATTAACGCCACGGAAAACGGATGATTAAAGTTCTTGTGGAAACATAATTGATAACTTAAAAGAGGTGTACTAGTATCATAAACGTTACAGAAGTTCTAAAAACTGAATATATTTGTGTGTATTTTAAAGAAACTGTTTGTGATTCTAAAGGTGGGAGTGAAAAAATATTTTATGAAGACCAGAATTTGTTAAATTATTGGATGTCAGCAATATATATATATTGTTGGTAATACGGACTCGTTAAGAAAACGAAAAAAAAAAAAAAAAAGAAGTGAGATAGGCGATAACTGAATAAGTTCACTTTTTTAAAGTTCTTACTTATATAAACGTCATCGAAACCAGATTCTCGAAGAGTAAGCAAAACGATGTTTCGACAGACTTCGATGATGAGTTCGGACAGTACGATCTCATTGACCAGCAAAAAATCGGCACCAATCATTGGCCAAAGGAACGAACAAGGACCGAGAAGGCGTAGCCTCCATCATTCGCTCGATGGAACCAGGGATTCTGGCGATGGACCGTCTTTTTTGGGCCTCCTCGCATCGAAAAGATTTGCCAAAAAGATTTCCAGCCGCTTTTTCGAAAAGAAAAGAGGACTCATGGGATTATCTTCGAGATCTGTGTCCGGATTGCCGCTCGTTCGTAAAGAGCCCACATATCGAATGGAACCCACGCGGAAGTTCTGTTCGTCCGTCGTTCATGGAATAATTAAACGAATTCTCACAGAACAACTGACGAATTTTGAGTACGCACCCCGAATCGGCGGCCGTCAGTGCATGCTTCTCAGCGAAGAAATTCGCAACTGTGTCCGAGCGCTGAACTTTGACCGTTATAAAATCGTTTGCTTCGTTGTCATGGGCGAAAATAAGGACCAAGATGCAACTATCGGAAGTCGATGTGCTTGGGATGATAAGGTCGACTGCTATGCGTGCTACACTCATGAGGCAGCCACGTGGTACTGTACAGCTACTGTCTACGGAATCTATACAGAATAGCGTTTCTTTCATTTCGTTTGAGGCAAAACTCATATTCAGCTGAACCCTATTGGATTTGATTTGTGTTGTGTATTTTCAAAATTCCTTGGGGATTATTCCAATACGTCAAAGTAATGCTTTCTGCACACACACACACACACACACGCATATACATATATACATACATATATATATATATATGTATATATATATATATATATGTGTGTGTGTGTGTGTGTGTGTGTGTGTGTAAAGAGACAGAGAGAGAGAGAAAAAGGAAAACTTTTCTTTACCAATGCGTTTCGTCTCCTGAGGGACTTTATCAAGGTAAATGTAGTGATTTTATTTTGCAATTTGTATTCTTAAAACAGAAGTGGGGGAAAAATATTGTGAAGATTTTAAATTTTAAATTTAAGAACGCTTTAAAATATACTATGTAAGGAAAGATAAACTATGGAACGTTCTAATGAATGTAATTTCAACCACAACTTCGATCTCAAGAATGCTACACTTATTAAAAGAGAAAATAATTTACTTTGACGAAAAGTTATTGAGAGTGCAATTATCGATTTTTGCCAAAACGTTAATTTACGTTCTGATTTTTTTCAAATATCTACTTTCTTAAAAGAAATACTTTTTCCCCAAGCCAAAATTGCATGATCATAGAAAATTTTGAAAAATAAATAAAACGGATAAGACTTTGAAAAATAAAAAAAATAAATACATAAATAACTTATCGATATAAAATATAATAATAATTATATTAAAAATATATATCTACGTCTATATCTATCTATCTATCTATCTATATATATATATATATATATATATATATATATATATATATATATATATATATATGAATACAACAACATTTACTCACTTTTGTTTATTAGACAATAAATTTTGTCACTTAGCGTCATCCATAGTTTGCCTTTCCTTACACAGATAGCTTTAAGAATGTTTTAGACTTGCCAAAGATCATCCTTTTTTAATATTGTGGACTGGCAATACAGAATCAAATCTAAAGAAGTGTACCAAATAACTGAAACCACATCGCTTGTGGACTACCAATAGCAGCAATGATTAAAATGGATAGTACATGTAACTCAAAGAGAAAATAATGATATGTCAGACTCTTTCAAATAAAATGTTAGGAAGGAAACTCCTATTAATAGTGGAAAGAGCGATAAAAGCTACTAAACTTGACAAGTTTATTTTCCTGCAAAATTGTTTTGGGAGAAAGATTTTAGAAACTTCAACTGAAAGCTGTATTGGCTTCTCAGTCAATGACTTCCAAATATTTCCTTGTTGGGAAACGGCTATTACTACCATTACCATTGGTGCGTTCTCAAATTTAGAAGAAGAAAACTTAACGACATTATTTATCCCCTTTACTTCTGTGTATAAATAAACGTTATAGAATAAAATCTCTACATTTACTTTAATAAAGGTCCTTGAGGAACGAAACGCGTCGGTAAAGAAAAGACTTTGTTATTGTTTTTACAGATATATTTTATTTT
>CAHIKZ030000518.1:850000-862282 GCA_903632075.3 Acanthosepion pharaonis | reverse complement strand
TTTCATCTCTGCAGGTTAGATGGCGGTTCGAATTAACTGCGTATTAACAAAAAAAAAAAAGTTTACTTTCCCCTTTCTGGTGCCAAACCTTTTCTTGGATTTGTAAATCAGGATTTAACCGATATTCGGTATTTTAACTTTCATTCCATTAATTTTCTCCGTAATCTGTTTTATTGAATTATAGGTACTGTTTTTTAAACTTACTATAGTTAGAACTCTTATTTTCTGATAATGTCGTATATGGACGTCCGTATTTACAAAAAGTCGGCAAGTTTACGTTACCCACTAAAATTGGGAAATATTGGGGGTCGCTGAATTGTACTTAAGCTTTTCCAGTTAATAATGTTCTTTACTTAATAACAATATCACCTAATCTCTGCTAAGTGAGACAGAATTTAAAAAAGAATAAAATGAAAACAATTCTGACAAAAAATTCATTATTCATCGAAATTTTTTTCTTAAGACGATTTTGTCCATCTTGAATCTGTTTCTCATATTCACTCATTTAATTTTAGGAAATTTCGAGAAATTCTTTTTTGTGAGGCTTAATGTTTATATAAGTCCAAGTTTAAATCCTTGGAGAGATAATTTTTTTTTTTTTTTAACCAGGTCCTCAATTATAGAAAATCTACCCTAATGGTAAAGTTAAAATAATGCAATAAAACTAAGACATTATTTAATTAGGGAAGTTTTTAGTTTCTTTTATAAAGTAAAGAGATGTTATAGACACTATTTTAAGAAAAAAATTATTTTCCATGACTAATGAATTTTTACAAGAATTGTCTTCCTTTTTAAAAAAGAAATTAATTAAAATAATTTATAAAGCTTTAAATCTCAAAATTCTGTATTAATTTATACCGATTAGGTGATCAGTGTAACCCGGATATAAGAGAGTTGTCGGGACCGGAGAAGTCTCTTATATCCGGGTTTTGTCTATTTTATATACATTAACACAGGCTCTAATTTGGGACCAGAGAAAATCTCTCTTATATCCGGGTTACTGTACTAGACAGTTAAAATATATATATATATATATATATATATATATATATATATATATATATATAAATAAATAAAAGGTCGTTCACGTCAACTAATTTTCATGGATATGTCCTCCGTTAAAAAAAAAAAAACTTAGTTAAATTTGCCAAACAGCAAGTTGTCAATAGAACGAGTAATAATGCTTTTCTGCTATTTTTTTAAACTGAAGGTAATTTTTGGTTGCAAGTCAGATTGATTAATTTTAAATCGGCTAATCTTCCTCAAATAAAGTTTTAGAAATATATATTTTAATTTAAAAAAAAAAAATTATGAAAAGAATTACACCGAGCTGAGAGAATTGTAAATATGGCTAAAATCAATGATTTTTAGCGATTAAAAAACAAAACCTACAATGTTCCCCACCGCGTTAAACGGGCGTTGGTTAGATCCAGTGACAGGATCCAAAGATTGTGAGTTCAATTCCTGATTAAGGCGGTGGAGAATTTGGAGAGGGGAATTAACAGGAGATAACTGATAACTGGCATCCAACAAACATGGCACGTGGAACTAGAACAGTCTATCCCAGTGAGCGAAATAAAGGGTTCAGTTCGGCATTCCAACCACCTGAAGAAGGCCGGAGCGTACAACGGCCGAAACGTTGTAATAAATATGGTGACAAAGATGAGGACAATAGTCCGAATAATGTAAATAGTGTCCCTATTTTATATATAATGGACTCTCCCGTCTAACTATAATTTTTTAAAGACGGGAGAGTCAATCATATAAAAATAAGGAGTTATTTTCAATCACCTTATATATAATTTCGAACTGAAACATTGTCATAATAACAACTGTGATGAGGATAACAGTCCGAATGTCTAGAATGCCAAAGCCTCGCACTAGGAATCCAGACATGGCTAATCTGTGATATTGCAATAATCTCTTCCTTTTCTTACTCTTAAAGTCATGCCTAGCGCTGCCATGCTTCCGTATAAAGTTAGTGGCTACTATCGACCAGCCTCTGGCCACAACAAATTTCAGGCAAACCTTTTAGCAAAAAGATCATTTTAGGAGAAAAAAGAAATCGCCATTTGACTTTGAAGAGTTTAATTTTTAAACATTTTGTTTTCGCCATAATCAAAAAAAAAAATTTTGAAACAACGAAGAAGTTTCTAAATTCGAATAATAATTCTTTAGTTTTAAATGACGCAAACGTTTACTTATTAGGAAGCTCATGACAAAGTTTCAAAGACTGATGACGTGTTTTTGTGTTAACGAGAGTAACCCCCCCTCTCCGCCCTCTATTTCTATCCTTTCTTTCTTCTTTTCTTTCTTTAACAAGAAGCTATGGGTGCCGAGATGACCAAAGCGCAGTTACAATTTTTGCTAAACAAAATCATTCAATGGAACATAAAATCCGACATTTTCTCCGAGGATGATCAGGTTGAAAAATAATCATGTCGAGACACTTTCTAATCTTCCCAGATACTCGCTCATTTCCACATTTTTGCTCGTTTTTTTTTTTTTTATTTTACATGAAAAATGTATTGTCTACAAAATGTCACTCTTTAATCGCTATTATTTTTACAAATTCCTCTCTAGTCTAAACTATTTCATTCCCTATCTGTCTCTATTTTTGAGATGAGCTATTTAATTATTTACATTTGTTTTCGCTGCCGTACTGACGACGTTTCAGCCGTTTTACGCACTGGCCTTCTTCAGGATCGGTCTCTATATCTGAGATGAGGTATTGTAATTATTTACATTTGCTTCCACTGCCGTATTGACGACGTTTCAGCCGTTCTACACACTGGCTTTCTTCAGGATCTGTTTCTATATCTGAGATGAAGTTGTGGACTCGTCCAATATCCTTACTTTTCCAACCCTAACAAAAGCACAGTCCACATTTTACGCCTACGTACCTAAAAAACTTCAACCAATAAAAACGGCAAGAAACGAAGCAAACAACCCCATTGGTCAATCACTTGAAGTTCACGTGCAAAACAGAAATTGCGCCAAAATCAATTGAGCCACTTTTGGAAATTCAAACGATATAAAAATAAACGTAGACAGCCCCAGACAGTCAGTCTCACGAATTCGCAGAGTACTTTCCAATATACTCCACGCCACTACGAACCACAATTTTGCCGCGCACGAAGATACATCGCTGACTCATATTCGATCATTCATTAATCAACTCTGTGAACACACTTCTCAACTTTGCTTATGTACAGTGAATTAAATTCACTACTTTAAAATAAGTAAACATCAACGAACATACAACATTACGAAAACATCAACTACGTTTAAGGGTAGATCACTCTAAAAAACTCTTTTCAAAAGACACTTATAATTCACAATTACAATTATTGACACAAACAAAAAGGCAGCGAATCAACGAACAATATCAACAAAGAGACATTCACAAATCTAACAATTACATACACATTTCGTCCACACGACACACACTGATTATCCAATCTGTATATTGTTACATTGTATATAAATGTTGCATTGATTTCTAAATTGCATATGTCTCGTTTTCAATTGCATTTTTGATTTCGTTTATTTATTTGTTTGGGATGCAGCAAGACACGCAACCAACTGAAAATTCCTTCTGATTCTTTTTCAAATAATTAACAACTCTGCACGTCCCCAACAAAGTATTGTAATTATTTACATTTGCTTTGTTCGGATTGTTTCCTCATCTGTCACTGCTATATTGACGACGCTTCGGCCATTGTACGCTCTGCCCTTCTTCTGGATTTGTCTTTCTTTCTGAGATGAGGTCTTGTAATTATTTACATTATTCGGACTGTTTTCCTCATCTTTATTGCTATTTTTACAATGTTTCGGGTGTTGTACACTCCGGCCTTCTTCAAGTGATTGAATTTTATTATTATTCCCAAGATTCATACATTCAATCAAAAAAAAAAAACAAAAACAAAAAAAAAACCCAGAAAAAAACAAAAACATAAAATTAAAACCCTGGCAGTTTTGTCTTTTTAATCAAGGAAGAAAACAATTGTTCTTGATGTGGAATTATACCCTATACCCCTCACAGCTAAATATTGTGTGAATAAGAGAAAAGAAATCCTCTATCTACTATTAATATATGTAACACGGGGTAACTTACATTAACGACTCAACATTAACTCCGTTATACCTAGTTACCCTCTTGTATTGTAGATCAGAAGGTCTCATTATAAAAACGGGACACCCCAAAGTATATCACCGCATCCAACCGGAAGCACCGGTTACAACATGAATGATCATTGAGTTTTAGTTGTACATTTTCTTGTTTTCTGTTCGACGCATACAAATAAAATATATTCGTAACCTTATTGAGTTTCATTGGTTTATATTTTACACCTCTCGTTCGGAGATTTTACATAAAAATATATATATTGTCCACAATATTTCAACATTTAATCGCCACAATTTTTCCAAATTCCTAGTGTAGGACTACTTTATTACCAAAAAAATTCATTAAAAAAATAAAGTCTTAAAATTAAAACCCTGACGGTATTTTTTTTAATCAAGGAAGAAAACAATTGTTCTTGATGTCCATTTAAACATTTTATGCATACTTCAGAGCTAAATATTGTGTGAATAACTTTTTTTCATTCGATTTATAAGCAAGAAGAGTGTTTAAAATCACGAGGTTTGCTGAAAGGATTTCGATACAAGCAAGAATTAACCAGGTATTAATTTATTACCAAAAGTTGATTTACCTCCCTTGCCATTGCATGTGGGAATCAATATTGAAAACTTACACCTTTGATCTTATTTTTGGATATTAACATGACCTTCATGACCTTCATGACCTTCAGTATCGATCACGGTCTACATTTTATCACCGACAACATTCTTTGGGTCATAGCCTATCTGTATGCAAAGTTGAGTTGAATTCTGTCCACAAAAAACTTCTTCCCGCGAACTGTGGAACAAACTCACAAGACGATGTTTTCACGATTATTACAATCTTAACCTGATCAAGTCTAGAGTCAAACTTTATCTTCTACCCCTTAACGTAACCCTCTACCTCGAGTGACCACCGCGTCTTGTACAGGGGTGAACCTTACTGTTTAAAAAAAAAAAAAAAGGAAAAAAAGTATTTTCTGAGCAAGCACTTCATTTTATTTGTATAGATTATTAAAAAATCGTTAAACTTACGAAAATCTACTTACGACCCGATTATTCGTATTTCACAAATAATTTGTTGTATAAATTGAATTGTGGCGATAATTTTCTCATTCATAACATTTGAAATGGAGGACCCGTTGTATTTTATAGGCGGCTGTTAGAAATTTCTCGCCTTCCAGCTTCACTAGGGTCCAAAATCCTTTGCGCGGTCGTGTAGAGAATGGCTGATTTCCCGTTCTACAACCACTTTCCCCTACATACACAAGCTTGCAAGCCTATCACTAAACTATCGCTATTTCCATGGCAAATATTCAAATGGGCTCCTCTCTCTAGTACTGCTACGTTTCGACCTTTACAACTAGAACAAGCCATGTTACATCCACGGAGCCGTATCACTCATATTTCCATTTGTAAGACAGCTTTTTGCTAGAGAATTGCTATTTTATGAAACAAACTCCCGCGAACCCTAAACACTTAATCTGTCCAAGCCAATCGTTGTCTATCCTCCTTATCCTCATATTCTTCACTTCCTACCACATCCTCTTAAATTCATATCACATCCTTCATTCATCAGAATCGTTTTGACACTAACACTCTACAATATTAACCTCTTTATATCAATGTCACTCATTATATATCCTCCTTATCCTCATAATATTCACTTCCTACACCCCTCCTTTTTCGTTCCCATCACATACATGATTCATCATAATCATTTTGACAGTAATCCTCTACACTACAATCTTAACCTCTTCAAGTCATGGGGCAATCGCTATATATCCTCCTTATCCTTATAACTGCTTCCTTCTCTCTTCGCTTACGTTCATGTCACACACCCCATTTAGTAACCCTCTTCCATGAGAGACTCTTGAGCCATGTATTAGTGGAGCTTTAATATAAAAATGCTCATGCACTTATTTGATGAAATATTAATGTTCTTATACTTTTTACGAAATTTTATATAACCTTCCATGAATGATACAGACATTCATCTGATATTCCACTTTTACGTAAGATTTGAACGGCCATACGTACAATTTTATGGATATTTAATTCATTTTTCTAGGTTTTCACCGGACACACAAACTCTGAGCTTGAAAAATCTAATGAAGGAATGAAGCTGTCCATATTGGCTTTAGTTAAGATTAAGAATTGTTATTTATTTCCTGTAATATTTCTGTAGTTATTGTTTTAAATAAATGGACTTTTAGTTAGTTTTTATTAGTATTATCTAATATAGAATTGCAAGGGGATATTTACCCTGCAAGTTTAGACATATGTGAGAAGGGACAGAAAAAATGGATTCATGCCTTTCTCAAGAACATTACTGGTTCCCAAATGGCAGAAAACCTCAAAACGAGGGCCCTGACCTTCTGTATATGTGTATCCGCGTGGCACTTGTCCACAGTAACATTTTCATTTTAACTCTATATCGTCTTCAGGATGACTGAATAGCCGACATGAATGATAACATCATCACTGGGTGTCTCTCTTTTATATTTGTGGTGATTCCAATAGTCACCACAAAAAGTGGTTCGTCCACGCGAACAAAATCGACGAAGAAGGCATATACTGTCGAAACTTGATCGTCACCAACGACCTGACACACAGATTATCGAAGATCCCACGCGTGTTTCCGATGCAACAGGACATCAGGTGAACCTCCAGGACCTCTTCACCACATCCTACCTCGGAAGTTTTACACACCCACCATCACCCCGGGAACTTCAGATCATTCACTGGTCAGTGTGAAAATCGATACCAAACCAAAGGCCTCCCCTGATATTCCACACCATACAACGCTCATCTCCATCTTGGCATAGACCCATCAGCCTCCTCAGTGTTATTAGCAAACGTTTTGGAGCTAAAATCAACAAGAAGGCTGTCAATCATCTCAAACAGGGACATCATGAGCGACAAGCAGTACGGGTTTCGATCGACTCTGTCCACTGCTCATAGAATCAGTGAGGCACTAGACAAGAAATACATCTCAAGGACGATAGCATTTGATATTTCAAAGGCCATTGACAAAGTTTAGCACAGATGGTTACTGCACAAGCTCTCTAGGTATGGACTCACTGGAAGAGTCTTCTTAGTTATCAAGTCCTTCCTAAAGGGTATGTCAATGAAGGTGTTTGTTAACGGCCAGTCCTCTGAGTCCCAAGCGATCAACGTAGGCTTCTACCAAGACTCGCCTCTCGACTCAATTATTTTATATAAATGATTTGCCTAAGAATATACCCCGTGAATATATATGCTGATGATACAACGGTGTATGGGTTCACATCCTAAACTAGATTGACCAGAGCTTGGCATCTGATCTTTACTCTGAACGAGCTCTAACAGATCAGTTGGGGAAAGAACTGCCTGGTCACATTTAATGCTTCGAGAATGAGACGAGTGACGTTCCATTATCACCGAGCGGACCCAGAATTTTCAGCAATCGCCATGAACAGGTGTTACCCCCCCCCCGACGGAGACCCTGTTGCCCCCAACTCCTATTGGAAATCGGACATATACGACCCATTTCTGAGAAAATGATCGGTTTACAGTATCGCTCCAGTAAATACTTGACTCCTCTTGATATGTTCTAGCCAGATCAGGACGAAAATAGAGAATTGCTGCCATATATGGACAGGAACTGCTTCGTATTCACTTTCTAGTTTCGATAGAATCTGAAAATGACCCTGTGTCCTTGAGGAATTCTTTTCCGCCTTACATTCCCGCCTTTCCCCACATCCGAAAACGTCGTAAGCCTTTCGCTACTCTATCGCTATTTCCATAGAATATCAGACGAACTACATTCCTTAGTTCCACCAACTCTAACCCTCATGGCTAACACTAGCTATGTCACGCACCTTACAGCGAACTACCCCCCTCCATTCCCTTTTGTATTCCATTGGTGAGATGTAAGTTCCACTCGAGCAGTTTCTTCCCATGAGCCACCATTTTGTGGAACTGACTCCCAAGAGAATACATCCTTCATCACTCCAATCATAACCTATTAAAGTCTAGGGTTGACCGTTATCTGCCCCACCCCACATATTCCCATAAATTCTGCTTTTTAATCTGAAACCCTCTACCTTGAGTAGCTCTGGAGCCTTGTATGTGGTGAAAATTAATGTAAAAAGAGAATTTCCCTGCTATTTTTGCTGTAGAAGAGGAGGGTCAGAAGAAGAAAAAAAGAAACACTCGCCCGTTTATTTTAGCTACAATTGTGGATGGGAAGAAAGAAAGGATTTATGCCTATAATAAGGGCTTTAAAAGGAAACACTAACCCTGCTATTTTAGTTGTAGAAGAGATATGTCCAGGGAAATGGATTCATGCCTATATCAAGAGCATTAAAACGAACAACCGCCCTGTTATTTTATCTATAAGTAAGGAGGGGGAGAAGATATGGGGTCGAATCGATATCAAGGGCATTAAAAAGAGAGGCGTCTTTTTTGTTAAAAGTGGATGTGAAAATCCTCATCAAAGAACGTTGATTCCTGATTGGTTTCAAGACTGTTGCTTTCATATATTTTTCTCACTCGTTCTATTTATGTGTCATAGCCTTTCAAGACATATACGATTATATCCCTCCACAGCTTCCTTTTCTGTAAAACTCTATAACCGGCGCATTGTGTCGATTTTTCTTCGGCAGCATTTCCCATTGCCTTCTGTTCTCGATTCAAAGTTGACATTCTTCAGTACCGGTCGGCAACCAAGGCTAAAGAGTCCCGTCTTCCGTATTATTTAAGAAGATATAGAGTTGTGCCTTTCTCATTGGCATTAGTGAGAAATAAATCCAAAAATAAATCAACTTGCAGAAACACTAAAACATCTTGCAGTATTGAAGAGAAAAATATAAAATCCATATATATGGTTTGATCAGCCAATTTTCTAATATTTTGATTTTTTCCTCCTATTATTTTTTCCTTGTTATTTAAAATCTATAATAAACAAATAAAATGTGTATAATATAAATTATTGAAAAAATGGTAACCTTTAAAACAGATAGAGTGGAAAATTTGGATATCGTTGATTTATTAAATAAATAAATATAAAATCATTGTTCAATCGATTTACAGTTGTAAAACGCTTCAAATGTAGGCTCCAAAGAGCAAGTGATATTGACCAATGAAAAGATGCAATTGCCTCTCATCTACGCCAATCAGTGATCAACTTGATTGACCAATCACCTGTTAGGCGCCAAATGTAAATCCACTAATCACAAAGCAGAGGGATTTATTATAAAATCTGCTGCCTCGATGGCGTGACCATTTCGTTTTTTTTCTTTTTTTAATACATAAGCTACGCGTAAAGAAGAATAAGTATCGTATTTTACCGGAATGGCTCGTACTAAACAAACCGCTCGTAAATCCACTGGAGGTAAAGCTCCCAGAAAACAACTGGCTACTAAAGCTGCCCGTAAAAGTGCTCCAGCAACCGGAGGTGTGAAGAAACCCCATCGTTACAGGCCAGGAACAGTAGCTCTTCGTGAAATTAGACGTTACCAAAAGTCTACTGAACTTCTCATCAGAAAGCTGCCTTTCCAACGTTTGGTTCGTGAAATCGCCCAAGACTTCAAGACCGATCTTCGTTTCCAGAGTTCTGCTGTAATGGCCCTTCAGGAAGCCAGCGAAGCTTATTTAGTTGGTCTTTTCGAAGATACTAACTTGTGCCATTCATGCTAAACGTGTGACCATTATGCCGAAAGATATCCAATTGGCCCGCCGGATCAGTGGCGAGAGAGCTTAAAATTCATTCACTGGGTTCCTAAGCAGAAACGGTTCGAAGGTCTATTACTCAGTTGTTTTATTTACTGATTTAGACGATGACGAATTTCGAGTTAACCACTTTTTTTTTTTTTTTTTTTTTTTTAAGCAGATTAGAACTTCATATGAAGTTTTATCATTTTCAAAATGTCGCCAAACCTCTTCAAATCTTCGACAGATTTCTATCGAAAACAGTTTGTCTTCTCGCCAAATGATCAGCGTCTTAACTTCCTTTTTCTAAGATGCCTGCTACATTCAATTCCTTCTCTTGCCGCTTGAGGATAACAAAAAAAAAGTGAATTCGGGCCTTCATTCGTTCTAAACAACGCTGTTTTAAATTCTACATTGTCTCTAGTCATTTTCTTTCCTAAACCCAAATAATCGAACTTGACGAGTTTTCAGTCGTGTTTTCGTGAGGGACACGAAATAACGACGACGCTCACAATAAAAAAAACAAAACAAATTAAGCTTTAAATTAAATGGCTCGAAAAAGCTAAAATTTCATGTAAGAAAAGAACCCTACTAAACTAATTCCCTTTCTGTAAATCTTTCTCTTCACCCAGATGACCCCCCCCCATTCCTATGCATGTCTTAAAGTACGCTATGTATTATATAACTTCCTACGCCGGTTCCAAGTCTCTGTAGTCGTTTAAAAAGAAACCCTAATAATTATTTTTACATTATCATTTTTCCTATACTCCATGAAAACGGAGCCTTGATTAAAGGTCGTAATTTTAATTTTACTTTTTCTGACTTCTTGCCTTCAAAATTTTTAAATTAACTTTTGAGATGTTCTTAAAGTTCTTTCACTTAACACCATATCAAAAAGCGTCGACGCTGTTGTTGGATATAAGCATCTACAAATTGCTTTCGCTTACCATAAATCTTTTTTACCAGTAAGTTCGACATTAGATACTTGTTCTACTTTGACAATAGATAAGCCATAAATCCAGTTTTGGCGACATCCTGGTGTCCCTTATAATAAATGATTTTCCGACGACATTTTTTTTAATGTCTACATAAATTCTACAAAATATGCGTGCAGAAGCTGCCGTATAACTAAGATAAGGACTATCAGTCTCGATAGACATGACTGGCTTTTTAATAATTTTAAAAAGAAAACAAAAAGTGGTAGTTAATGATAAAAACTTTACAAAAAAAAAAAATCTAGAATCGTTTTTCAAACAATACGAACATAAAATAGACAGAATCGAAGCTGATAGTGGGATGTACCCGGATGTAAATTTTAAACCTCATAGTCGACTATAAGCCATACTAAAGACCTGGAAATATGGCAATGTAACTAAGCATTAAATCAGATAATTGTAACGAACCGTTTTTAAGCAACGGCACACCTCGGAGCAAATGAAAATATCTCGGCTCACTTGGCAAAATTTTTTAAATACTATGAAATAAAAACAGAATTTAAAAAAAATACACAAAATATGAACTTACTTTATTCCAATCTTTTTATCCAACTATTTAAAAAGAATAATACTTTCATATAAAAAATGCATATTAAAACAAAGTATTTAAAATAGCCTAAGTCTTTCACTATTCCTCAATTATTTGGAGAAAAAAGTTTAATACAGTGTAACCCGGATATAAGAGTTGTCGGGACCGGAGAAGTCTCTTATATCCGGGTTTCTCTCATATCCGGGTTTGGTCTATTTTGTTTAGGTAAGTATGGGAACACTTCATATAACGCTTTTTACGTACAGAACACTAGTTTATCTAACAGTTATAGACATAAAAAAACAGACAAAAATACATTTTCAATCAGTTTTCAAAATAATTCTATCAAAATTTACTTTTTTTAAAAAAGTCAGTCATTTGTGATTGTACAGAAATCTCTTTGTTAACATCATGAACACTTTCATACAGTCCGTAAATCATTTTCAATGCGCCATCAGGATTACTGCTTTTTTGCTTCAAAGTAGGCTGTCAAAGTTTCAAGCGCATTTATGCAGCCAGAGAATTTGGCACTGGTTTGTCACTTTCAGAAACTTCAGAACTTACGCTTTCAGCATCATCATCTTCGTCAAAATCTTGATCATCCGATTTTATACCCACGTGTGATGTCCGTGTTAGTCAGTTCTCCAGTCGAAGCTGATAAATTCGTCAAAATCGATTTGCATTCGAACAAGTTCCCGACGATAATACGCTTTGAATGAATGAATGATGCCTTGATCCAAAGGTTGAATGAGACTGGTGGTGTTTGGTGGCATGAACGACAATTTGATGTTTGACAGATTTGTACCCGGCAGTAAGTTATGACAAGTTGCATTGTCAAAAACAGAATAATCTTTCGATTTTGAGCAATCATTTTTCGATCAAGCGTTTTCATAACGTCAGTAAACAGCTGATTAGTCATCCAGGCTTTACGATTAGCGAAGT
>CAHIKZ030000518.1:812500-845000 GCA_903632075.3 Acanthosepion pharaonis | reverse complement strand
CCTGAGAGCTATAATCTCCAACTATTCAAATGTAATGTAAATCGACATCTCCAGTTGCTTTGATCTATCCACTATCCTTCTCTTCATCCTTTCCTCTATCACTTTTAGCTGATCTTGCTCCAAATCTTCTGGAACCCCTTGCGTCCTAGTGGCTTCCTGCCTTGCTTGGGGTGTAACGCTTAAAAAAAAAAAATGTACTAGACTTTGCCCAGTTTCAGTAGCTGGCAAGACGACTTAATTGCAAACACGCCACGTGGCGCATCGTAGCACTACATCTAATCACGTAGTTTTTCTGAGCTTGAT
This sequence comes from Acanthosepion pharaonis, assembly GCA_903632075.3. Taxonomy (NCBI): domain Eukaryota; kingdom Metazoa; phylum Mollusca; class Cephalopoda; order Sepiida; family Sepiidae; genus Acanthosepion; species Acanthosepion pharaonis. The sequence continues at coordinate 844,697 of CAHIKZ030000518.1, read as the reverse complement.
CTCTATACGCACAACTATATTTTGTCTTTGATTTAAATTATTTTCAAAATATCAAATAAAACCGTGGATTTTCGATTCTCTAAGCAAATCACAAAATTATATTTTCTTTACGAATACTTCGTGATAAATATAAAAATCTTGTGCTGAAATAGAAGGGCTCCGACCGTCTAAGTACACCAGAAATACTCTAGGTAAAGAGAAAGGGACATAGAGAATACAAGAAGGAGAGATAGGAAGAAGAGATAGAACGAGAGAGAGAGAGAGAGAGAGAGAGAGAGAGAGAGAAAAGGGAGTGTCATCTTAGATAAAGGCAGTTACTTCCAGTGAGGGGATAAATCATCTTTTGTAATCTAACGATCTGTTGAGGACATTTCAGTATTTTTAACAGAGACTATGTCACTTTCCTTATAACCGTCTGGGAATGGCGATGGGTTGAAAAGTACACAGTGCAGTATTAAAAAAACAAAAAAACTAGTAAATTCATGTAATTTTCGCGGGTCTTGATAGTTCTAAATTAACTCGTATCTTTATTTCTTTTCTGCGTCTATTTTGGCAGAGACACGTGATATTAAAATATTTTTGGGATCAACAAAAGGCTCCAAAATATATCGAGGATGTGATTGGACGTTAATTTTATTAGCATTCTTCGTAAGAGTCAGATAAGCATTAATGCCCGTCAAAAATGACTGCATTCCTTACGCATGGATCAGCTAAAGATCAATTTCAATCGCTAATTCCCGGCCTGTGATCAGTGTCGTATCTGTGTACTTTGGAACTTAACATGTATTTTCAAGTTACTTTGTTTGTGCTGTGCAAGCAGCAGAACATTAGCAAAATGCATATGTTACATACTTGTTTAAATTTGCATAAGAATTTCGAATCAGGGTAGAATCTGCTTGTTAATTTTATTAATCTGTTGGACAAAAGTTAAGGACATATAATAAAATCAAACAGTTTATTATTATTTCTCAGGGAACGACGAAGTACGACTGGCAGATCTTATGGAATAAAATATTATTTCGCAATGATAATTTTCTATTACCATTGGCATTCCATAAAATATTCAATTAGCAAATATAGACTTGATTTAATTCTTCTAACTTCTTGCTTTCCAGTCATGTTTAATCTTCAAAAAATTAAATGCAATGTAAATCGTTATTTTCTGTCCACTTAAATTCTGTTCTTTTATTGTTCTCGATCCTTAATAATGTTGTTCTTATATTCTTTCGCACTCAGTAACCGCCTGCGTGCTAGTGGCTTTGTTGCCTTGGTTGGGATGAATAATAAATGATAAAATACCGCTTATATCACGTCATGTGGCAACCTTAAAGAAGTCCCCCGGTAGGTAAAGTGGGGGATCGCACAATTTAGAGAATTATATATCTCATAAAATAGTATTAACGAAATTATCATTTTTAATTTGATTAAAATATTATGGCATTGATAGGAAAAACAAATTTAAGATGCGATGATATTTTCTTTGTATTTTTCTTTTAATTCAAATCTGTTATATATATATATATATATATATATATATATTAACCCATGTGTGTTTTTGTTATTGTGTATGCTGATCTGTGTGTTGCAGTTCTGTTGGATGTATCGTATTCAAACTGCCGACACACACACACACACACACACACACACACACACACACACACATATATATATATATATATATATATATATATACATTAAAACATGAATCAAAATATTATGAGAAATTCATTTGTGTGTGTATATATATATATATATATTTGAAGAAATATACTCTTAGGGTGTACTATATTTATGGGATAAAGTGCTCAATATCAGAGATAGATTTTATGTGTAAATATAAAAGTGAAAATTGAAGTCAATAAAAACGACAGGCTGTTTCGCTTAGATGCAAAAGCGTCAAAAAACTGACGATTGCGTCTAATAGCAAATCAGCCTGTTTTATAAAATTTGATTTTGAATACTGTATATACATATATATATATATATATATATGTGTGTGTGCATTGATAATTCTGCTTCCAAGCAATGTGTAGTATTCCAAACTACCGTTACACACATATACACACATATATATTTGAAAACAAGACTAAAAAATTATGAGAAAATCATATATATATATATATATATATATATATATATATAAAATATAAGCTCAAAAACGAGGAAACAATTATTTATGCGATTAGCGTTAGTGTGTGGGATGCGCCAGGTGGTTATGTTGAAATTGAGTAGTCGGTTTGCTAAGTGAATAACTTTCCCTGCGGGGGAGGATACTAGACGTCTTGTCTCTATGGTATCTTGTGGGCAAAGGGAGCAAAAGAAAGGGTTTATATCTTTTCCTGTTATATCGCTTATATCAAGTCACATGCCGGCCTTAAATAATATACACAAGTACAAAAATGTCGTTCACAATTAAACACCAAACGTTAAAGATGAACTCATTAATGATCTGCTGCTAATTCTAATGTTCAATTGGATGGGAATTAAAATTTAATAAAATTTATTTTATCATCTTTATTAAATAGACAAACAAGGATACTTTAGTATTGGACGGACCGAATCCCTTTCTATGCATTCAGGTCTTTTAGAGAATTATGTCTGTCGTAAAATGGTATTAATGAAATTATCCATTTTAGTTTGATTAATTTAACCATTTTGGTAGTTGTCATATATATATATATACGGCAAATTGTCATATATATATAAATTATATGTTTGATTTAAAAAAAACACTTTAAATATCAACATTTCTTATTTCCCTTTCTTCTCAACTATGATCTTATTGTATAAGATCGTTACCCTTTTAAATCTTCTTTTAAAAGTTATTTGAATAACAACGTAATTGCATTATAAAAATATATAAAAAACACATACGAAAATCGCTTATTGATAAAGCTTAAAACTGGCCAGATTAGAGATAAATAGCAAATCAGTTATTTTATAAAATTTGATTTTGAAAAAATGTATATACAAATTCGTTATGTTTAGGTAGCGAGGAACGCTGAGTTGGGCACCATATAAGACACATGCTGGCTTTTTCTTTTCATGATAAAACCCGACATTTTTTAATGTCATAGTTTTATGGAATATTTGAAAACACCCACAAAATTACATTAGTTAGTATCCAACAATAGACTTTTCCAATCTTTCAAATACAAAAACATTGACACAAAAATAGTTTTATTTTACAAATGATGATATTTATATGTGGCGCAAAACAAGAGTGTTGTTGGTGGCAGGGGAGGACTTATCAAAACTGTAATGGCTGACACCCAGCTTATCCGAACCACGACCCCCATTCACTATATTTATGACACAATCACCACATATAGAACTCACCCTTCCACAATCAATTTCTAATCCGTACCAAAATCTGGGTACAAATTTTCGATAGCATTACTCAATCGACAACTATAAATTTTTATTTGAAAAAAAAGGGCTTTGCAGACGACCAGTGATTAACCTCTCAACTAAGCCAATCAGCGATCACCTTAATTGACCAATCATTTGTTGGGTAACAAAAGGAAAGTGACTAATCATAACGCAGAAGTATTTACTATAAAGACTGCTGCACGAAGCTTATTTGCTAAAATTTTTTTTATTCCATTTCTAACTTCTGGTTAGTAAGTCGCGAGATCGAGTAAAATTAAGAAATGGCTCGTACAAAGCAAACCGCTCGTAAATCCACTGGAGGTAAAGCTCCAAGAAAGCAACTGGCTACTAAAGCTGCCCGTAAAAAGTGCCCCTAAACTGGAGGTTGAAGAAACCTCATCGTTACAGGCCAGGAACAGTAGCTCTTCGTGAAATTAGACGTTACCAAAAGTCTACTGAACTTCTCATCAGAAAAGCTGCCTTTCCAACGTTTGGTTCGTGAAATCGCCCAAGACTTCAAGACCGATCTTCGTTTCCAGAGTTCTGCCGTAATGGCTTGTCAGGAAGCCTGCGAAGCTTATTTAGTTGGTCTTTTTTGAAGATACTAACTTGTGTGCCATTCATGCTAAACGTGTGACCATTATGCCGAAAGATATCCAATTGGCCCGAAGGATTCGTGGCGAGAGAGCTTAAAATCTATTCACAGTGGTGACATTAACCGAAAAAAAAAATTTCTGGACATTTATTCATTCGTTAAATTTTATTCTTGCTGGACTATTTAAGTCTCTTATTCACTGGCTAGACGACAGTGAAATTAGATGTTAGAATTAGTTACCCAATTTGCATCGATAAAAAGTATTTTTATGAATCTTGTCTCCAGGATTTCGACAAATGGATTAGTTAGAAAATTCTTTAATTGTAGCTTCTTCGATATTTTAAAGAAAAATGATCCTCGATAGCAAATGTTTTTATTTCATCTCCACTTGATCTGATTTGCACTTTTCTGGCGTTCATTTCTTCGCCCCCACCTTTTTTCACTTCAGCTGAAAATGTAAACGAAGTGGACTTCTCAATTCTGGCTCCCCCCCCATAATCCTTAATATTTTTACCTTTCCATTTTAACATTATTCGATTAACTTTACCGACATAATCGAATCTTTCACAAAATCCATGTCGCCAGACTTGTACAGACTCCCAAATAACTATCAGATTTCAATAAAATCTGCTTCCGTTAGACTTTCTCCAAGAATTCTTCGTAATTCTTTTCTAGATTACTGCTAAATCGAATGAGACTCGTTTCTTAAAACAAAATTAACTTCGATGTCTCCAGATTCTCATTGAATCTTTAATTGGAAAATAGGCTAAACACGTCTACCACGTAACGTATTTTTTTTCCTCTCTAAAACTTACGGAGCCACCACATTTAAATCTCTCCCCAATTATGTTTTTATTCCATCACTCTCCCATAAACTGGATCAAAGTTAGAATTCTTAAAACGTGCCATATTTGATATTTTCAGGAGCAATGCCCATCTAAGGCAAATGTAGGTAATTAATCGCCACCTTTTTCTTGCTCTAACATCTTTGTCTACTTTCCTATTTTTTCTTTAAGAGCTTCTTTATCTTGACCCCCCCCCCATCTCTTACAACAATCCTAAATGCTTTTTTATCTTCATTCTATTAATTTTACCAAAATAATCGAATCTGGTCACGAACTCGCTTGTGCAGACCCTCAAATAACTAAAGGATTTCAATAAAGTCTGCTTTCCTTTATTTTTTTTTTTCTCTCCAAGAATTCTTATGAAATGAAACTGACCAACCCTCCTCTCTTCTCCTAAGTCATAAGAACTTCGATGTCTTTAAATTCCTCTTCAATCTTTAACTAGAAAGAATGGTAACCATGTATAACTAGAAACATTATTTTTCTTATCTTTATAAGCCATGAAACCCCGAAGTACTTCTCTTCATTTCAAAATTCTTTATTAAATTAGATCACCTATGTTTAAACTATTCACTGGCAAAGTTCAATTTCGCGTCAGTTCTTGACTTGCTAGGATTTGTAATTGACAAATGTTAACGAAATTACCGGGAATATCTTTTCATAATACTTTAAGAAATATCTTTTTCTCTCGACATCATAACTTCGTGCCGACATTTGAAATTTAATGTTCATAACTCTTCCATGAAGTGCTGCTACCTCAGTTGAATTCAGTACAGCCATGAATCTGAAACTGAAAATTAATATCGTAATTTCTGACTACGCTTATTATTTTCCCAATAACCTAGGCACATTAAAATTTTCTAACAGAATGGCAATTTAACGTTTGCGCTTCAAAATGATAGGCGATCAAAAAAGTTAATTGAATTTACAACGACGCGTTGCAACTACAAACTAGAACACTATTTGACCAATAACTACGTATTACTAAGATGCAACAAGAACTTTCCGTTTTTATTAAATGGGATATTTTTGTCTACGGGCCAAAATATTCGAGAAATCGTAGATTTTTTTTTCCTGGAGGATTCGAACCTGCTTCTCAATTTAATACACATAGATATGATTATATCGCTTCAGGAGGTTCATTTCTGACTGAAAATATTTAACGAATCCTTTCCCCACCCCCGGATGGCTTCTCACGAATATAGTGTTCTCTCTGTATCATAATTTCATGTTGACCTTAAATTTAATGTTCACTCAGTTGTTATAGGAGATATTGAGAATGGCATTGGTTGACTCGAATTCAGCCCGGTGTCGTTGATAAACAAGCAATTAATATTAGTTTCATGACCTAAGTCCAGTTTCTGCCCAAACTCTTAAAATTAATCTGAAGATTTCCTTTCTCAGTAATCTAGCCACAATAAAAAAAAATTCCTAAATGAATGATGAATTAACATTTTCGCTTCATAATCTTAAACGAACAAAAAACTGGGTTCTTTGAATTTACCCCGAAATGTTGGACGGAACGAAACAAAACAAGTTAGGACTTGCAACAAGAAGTTTCCGTTTTTATTCTCTCTCTCTCTCTCTCTATATATATATATATATATATATATATATATATATATATATATATATATATATAGGAAAGAACAATGAGATTTATAATTAAGATTTCTTAGCTTTTTTTTTTTAAAAAACAATGCTTGAAATATCAGTATACAGTAGATTCTTAACATCGCTCGATAATGGAACGGAACTTTGTATTTTAAGTTTAATTTTTATGATTAAATTTGAATTGAAGTTTCAGGTTTGAAACATGGTAAATCCGGTGTTGCGATGATTATATATTTATAAAAAAAACAATGATATTATGCTCTATCGAGCACTGTTTTTTAAAAATAAAAAATAAATGCTAAGAACTCTGAATTATAAATCTCATTGTTCTTTCATATTATTTTAATATATATAAATGTATGTATATAAATATATGTATGTATATATACGTATGGGTCAATTCACTACCTCCTCAAAGCACTTGATGTAAGCCTCCGTGTTGATTGTATTCGGGAGTTCTTTTCTTTTATCAGAGTGAGTTTTCTTAGCTGCCGCACCTTCGTAATCAGCCTTAGACTCATCCAACTCTTTCTCAGTCCTCTTCACTGTCCTCATATTGACACCCAAACAATCTGAAATATTGGAGCTTCCGGCTAAGCATTACAGCATGTTTCGAAATTTCTGGTGAAGTCAATTGCCTCAGTGTAATCTTTTCCCTGCAGTCAGTGCCTAACTGACCCTACTATACTGTGCAGTCAATAAAGTAAAAAAAAAAAAACAACGCGCATGCGCGAAATTAAAAATATAAAATGGCAACACTTTAACCATCGCACACTGTATATAAGGATAAAAATATAGTTTTAAGGTATGTCATGTTAGTGGGTTAAAGAGCTCATTATCAAAGAGCGTGTGCAAATAGAGAAGTGAACATTGAGGTCAACACTGATCGGTGACTGATTCTTTCATGCTTGTATGTCATCTTCTGGCCATCGAGCATCTGCCTTCTGCTTGAACGCAATTTTCATGACCTGAAGATTGCGTTCATGTATGAACCAGACTTTTCCCGCTCGGTGTCCATTTAGTGCCTTGATAAAGTCCATCAGAGGACAAAACGCGTCGGTAAAGAAAAGTTTTTCGTTTCCCTTTATTCCTATATAATTATATAATAATAATTATATATATATATATATATATATATATATATATATATATATATATATATATATATATACCGGTGTAACAGCAAAATTGTCCAATTGTTAGATTAAGCTATGAACCGTTGTATCCTAGAAATGATTAAAGATATCTTACAGGAATTTTCAGAGGTTTTTATAACATTGTTGGACTCTACTTTGAGCAATAAGCTTTTATAATTACTCTCCAAGTTTAACAGAAGAATCGTGATGAAATTGATCATAAACGAAAATGACATATTCATTATTAATTAATCATAGCTAAGGATAGGAAACTCATGAAGGGTTGAAATAAAGTTCATAATATATATATATATATTCCAGGATCATTTTCTAACTTATTCAAAATGATCTTCGCCCTCTCTAGCCTTTTAACTTTCTGTCCTTGAGTAACAAGGTGCCTCATACGTTTCATTTACAAATCTTTTTTCACTGCTCTTTGGACTGTCATAGCTGAAACGCCTCTCTCTCGTGCCAAACGTCTTGTGGATTGAGTTGGATCTTTTCTAATTGATCTCTTTAACTCTAAGTTGAAATGATGCTCCCCTCTTCCTGTTGTGACCTTCAGATCCAGTTTCCCTCTCTACTGTTCCCTCTTTTTAAAACTTATTCACAATTCTCTTGATGGTTCTTGAATAAGCTTTGAAGATGGAAGCCAGAGGATGAATGTTGGTACCATTACTGAATGTATGAATGATCTTTTTCCTCTCACCATTGCACACTTGAAGACAGTGGGGCTGGCACAAAACAATTTTACTCTGTTCTTTTTCTAGCTGAATAACTCAAAGGTTTTTTCAGTTATTCTTACGACAAATGGTATCAAGATGGCTAAACATCTTATCTGAAAACCTGTAAAAAAGAAACTCAATTAGTTTAGTGGTTATTTTTAGATATTAATCATTTTGTGGGATGGACAATTATGATGTTACACGATATACAGGGTGACCAAAAAAATCGGGAATTTTTGAAGTGCGTATTGCCAGACATGAGCAAGTGGCAACACTGCGAGACAGTGACCTTGAGCAAGTAAACATTTCGCCATTTAGAATTCAAGATGAAATTCACAGTATCCCAGCTGAGATGCTGCAGCAGACAATGAGGAATCTCAACAACAGATTTCAAGAATGCATTCGTACAAGAGGACGCCATCTACAGGACGTAATTTTAAAAAAATGAAAATTCCATCATTGTTTCTTAAATGGCATGTTTTAAAGTTTCAGTTACTATGAATTAAATATTTTTCTTCCATCACTCTTGGTTTTATTGAATTGTTAAATAGTTCCCGTTTTTTGGGGGGTCACCCTGTATAATTAAATCTATGACATCAGAAACTTCTGGTATTATTATTACGAATATTTAAACTCTACTTCCGTTCAAATCCAAGGAATCAAATTCAACAACATCCTATTCCTACAATCGTAACACCTGGGTATACATACCAAAACCAACGTATTTCACCTTCCAACCATGAACAACCCTAAACACACCAACACGTTTGGCCAGACATTTTCAACGGACAGAAAAATGCAGTTGATTCTGATAAGCAAGGAAAAAAAAGGGTTAACTAGCTCCATTTAGTACAGAGAATCGTTTCAAAAGTAACTCGATTCTCTCGTTTCGCTCAGAGATTATAAGCCGACTCATATTTCTTTACCGGAGCCTCAGAATGACGCACATTCGCACTCCACCCACTTTGGCATTAAGAAATATTACCGTTATCCACAGTTTGATTCAATGAGCGCCCTTGTTCTGTAATATTTGTAAATTATGAACAAGAAGTTAAGATCAACAACTAACAACACGACTTTAGTTTAAAATGACGCCATGTTAGTTCTCGTTAGTTCTCGTTTTTTAAAAGAATTACTTTAACTGTATTTTACTTTGACTTGACTGAACGAACATTTTTCAATTCATTTACGCTTACAGCCATTTTGCCTTTGGAAACTTCACTTTATCTATCGAGTTTTAATATCGTCGAAGACTCACAACCTAAAATTGAATTTTTTTTTCTACAAAAAAAAAAAAACGTGTTTGTAATAACATTTTTTTTAATCATTTCAGCCCAAACAAGGTAATAAAGTCACTAAGACACAAGAGGTTAATGAGTGTGAGAGATTATGAGAAAGAATACTTTTTGAAGAGAAAAAGAAAAAAAATACAGTACAATATATTGCATTAAGACTTTTTTTTACATTTTAAATGTTTATTAAATACCTTCTCATATTCGGATTTAAAAGACTTGACATTAGTATATTAATAATAAATATCTTTTTAGTAAAAACAAATAGATCAGCTCGCATGACCGGTAAATATATATATGAATTCACATTGTGTTTTTATTGTTAATGATTTCATTCCAAGCAAGGCAATAAAGCCACTAGGACGTTACTAGGGGTTACTGAGTGTTAGAGAATATGAGAAAAACTACTATTAAGGAGAGAAGACAATAAAAGAACAAGAAGACAGAAGAGAATGATTGAGATTGCATTTAAATTTTTGAAGATCAAAGGCAATAAAGCCACTAGGACGCATGGGGTTACTTAGTGTTAGAGAATACGAGAAAAACTACTATTAAGGAGAGAAGACAATAAAAGAACAAGAAGACAGAAGAGAATGATTGAGATTGCATTTAAATTTTTGAAGATCAAAGGCAATAAAGCCACTAGGACGCATGGGGTTACTGAGTGTTAGAGAATATGAGAAAAACTACTATTAAGGAGAGAAGACAATAAAAGAACAAGAAGTTGACTGGAAAGCAAGAAGCTATAAGAGAGTTGCACAAACAAGAAGTTCAAGAGAAGAAACTGTTAACATAGAACTTACAGTTACATCTAGCCATTTCAACTATAAATTCATGAGACTTATCTGCCAATCCATACTCCGCTTAAATTCATTAAGTCGCGGTACGAAAGAGTAAAGCACATCAGAACAGTTGCCATGAAAATATTTATAGAAAAGGCAGAGGGAAGCTATGTTGTGGTGGCGAGAAATTGACTGAAGCCGGGATGCCACGTCAGGATCAATAACATTGCAGAATCTTCTTTGGATTTTATCAAGAATCTTTAAATATATAGCAGGAACACCAGACAAGATATGGCAGTAATATTCAAAGCATAGATGAATGGTAGACTTGGTGTAAGATAAATTTTATGATCACCTTCTTTCATCCTTTCTTTTTTCTGGGACAGGGACGAGAGTGGATTTTGATGATCATTCCTGCGGTACAATGTATTATAACTATGTCTATTTTTTTCATTTTTCCTTTTCAGCGACCGTTACCTTCAAAGCCCACCTCGAAGGACTATTCACAACCCTTGCTGCAGAAAACACGTGGCCTGTCCTGGCATCTTGACTTAGATTTCGCGCCCCCATCCCGTGGGAACAGTCGGAGAAATCCCCCTTCCAGACACTTACCCGAATAAACTACTTACAACCCTAGCAGTTTGACATTCAGATTTATCGTTCCTCATGGGAACAAGTGGAGAAATCTCTCTCTCTACGAAATATCTACTCAAGAGAAGAACTTTGTTAACTGGGAATATCAAGTCTTTGTTCCGCCAAGTATTACTATTTTGCACGTTATTTCAACCACAAATAAATGCTGTTGAACAGTTATTTCATGCTTTGGGTTTTGTTCATTCCATTTTCTCTGCCGCACACTCAACTGTGGGAAATTCTTATAAATGGCATTGCCTATAATGTTAGGCTACAGAAAATATGATATGTTAATTTATATTGTCCATTCCAACTTTAGTTTCTGTCATTTTCTTTTGTCACTCTGAAACGTAGTTTCTAATGATATATAGCTCGCACCTCACTAATCCAGCAGGCTGGTGCCGGAGTAACGGGATTTTACGAACCAGTGAAGTTGAAGGTGAAAAAGGCAAAATAATATGGATACATATCTCGAAGCTCTGATGAAAAATCCTAACGGAAGCTTCCATTCAGATTTCTTGTAACACTTGAAATTAAAATCCAAGAAAGACCCACAGAGAAATCATGTCCAGCTCAAAACAGGAGATTCAAAATTGGCTCAACATAAAATAAAAAAAAAACAATTAATATTTTTTAGCCAATGAAAAGCTTAAGAAAGAAATTAAATAAACATTATATAATGGAAGTCTGCCTTATAAGATACATGAATGCATAGTAAAACACCGAGTTAGTAAAATCGTCCCTCAAAAGGGTCATCTGACCATAGGCCCGCCTTCTTATTCCATTGCAATGAGAAATCTGACATTTATTCTTAAACATTTCACCTCAAGCTAGGCAATAAAGCCGCAAGGTAATAATGAGCGGGAAAGAATAAATATATATATATATATATATATATATATATATATATATATATATATATATATGAAAATTTCTCCGATTTACCGCTAGAAGACAATAGGAAAAAAATGGTAATTGCTGACGCGTTTCGTCCAATGTGGACTTTATCAAAGCAAAATACGAAAATGAAATTAAATGAACAAAGTAACTAATAAAAACAAAAACAGAAAGTACCTAGCAACTGGAATGTAGAGAAACGCTATTTTCATTTTTTTTTTCAACACAGATATAATGACAATATTTTCCACAGGTGACTATCACTGACGTTATTTTTCAGTCAAAAAAAAAAAAATGAAAATAGCGTTTCTCTACATTCCAGTTGCTAGGTACATTCTGTTTTTGTTTTTATTAGTTACTTTGTTCATTTAATTTCATTTTCGTATTTTGCTTTAATGTGGACTGATATTTATTCGTACTTGTACTTTTTATACGAATAAATATCAGTCCACATTGGACGAAACGCGTCAGCAATTACCAGTTTTCCTATTGTCATTTTTATTCATATATATATATATATATATATATATATATATTTAAAAATTTTTTAAAATTTTCCTTTATCTGTTTTGGATAAGACTTGTTTTTATGTCCATCGTTTTCGTCGTGTGATACTGATTATGTTAATTGTATTTTTAATGAATATTGTCCTGAAGAAGGTTATTAAACCGAAACGTCAGACCTCGACATTTCATTCATATTAAAACAACATAATCGCATTTTAAGGATTTTTGTTTTGTTTTTCCAGATATTTTCTTCATTCTGTCGGATTTATATCCATTTATATTTGCTTATCATATATATATATATATATATATATATATATATATAAAGAAAAACATTAAGTCGGGAGACCAATAAAAGAATAGGAATTAGAAAATAATATATTTTTTTGAAGATCAAGACAAAGGTTAAAGAGTCCAGTCTGTCCTATCAATTACATGAATTTGATTGCAGTTTTCCTTCTCCTACGCTGGTTGCCCTACCAAGACTAACGAGTCTAGTATGCCCTATCATTTACACGGATTTAAATTCAGTTGTTCTCCCCCTACATTGGTTAACCTACCAAGGTTAAAGAGACTAGTCTGCCTTATCATTCTTCCATGGTATTCAGCTCCAGGGGCATGTTGTCAGTCCACTACCTTTTGCGTTCAACATTGTCATAAGATAGTGTTTTATTCTTAATTCTTGCTATTAATCATCTAAGAAAGCTGTTCCTGCATTTCATCACCCTGGATGATGCTAATCTCCGGGCGCATGACTGGAGCTAACGTTTTTTGCTGACATGAAGTGGAAAGTTGAATCCATTGCTAAGTCTGCTGCTAAGAAGGTTGGTTCACTGTGTTTTACTTGACAAACCTTTTTCTCGAATTTATCTTACATATTTATAATATTTATAAGTCTACCATTCGTCCATGTTTCGAATATTACTACTACATATAGCCTAGTGCCCCTGCTATATATTTAGATACACTTGATAAAATACAAAGCAGAATCTGCAATGTTATTGCCTCTGACTTGGCATTTCGGCTTCAGTCACTTTCCTACCGCCTTAATGTAGCTTTCCTGTGCTTTTTTCTATAAATACTTTCATAATAATTTTATATACATATATATAAATATATAATAAAGTGTAAAAAAATTTCGTGTGACCCGTTTCGTTCTTTAGGACTTCATGCGTCTGAATTTGTTTACGTTGTTGCGACTACGCATGCGCACGAACAAGGGCTGCTGAGAATTCATAATTTCAAATTATTATTAAGGTCGAAACGCGTCACACAAAAACTCTTTTCCACTTTGTCATACATCTTCCCCTCAAAATTGTTCTCGATATATATAAATTATTATTATGTATTTATAACACACAGACAGATAGACAGACACACACACACACACACACACACACACACACACACACACACACACACACACACACACACACACACACAGGATTAATACAAATATAAAATTTGTCACATACATGATTGATTTTATATACATCACCTTTACTTCAGATTTTCCAAGATGTATATTTGTGTCGTTACTCGGTCCACTCGTTAGGGGGTATCAGCAGACAATTTTCTTGTTTTCGTTATTTTTATATTAAGTTAAAAAATAATTTTGTGCACTTTTTATTGGTGTTATATTGATTTTCCTTTTTATGTGTGTGTGTGTGTGTGTACGCCTGTATGTGTGCGTATGTATATACACACACATATTTATTTATTCATTTATTTTAGGATATTACACCGACAAAATGTCAAAATCGCTACACAATTGCAGTCGTGCTTTGATGCGTATCAATGCATCTCATCAAGCGATTGTAAATTACTTGTCGCGTGAACGATTTATTTAGATTTAAAAGCAAAATACAACCCCTTTTTACGAAAAAGAAAAAAAGGGGGTATAAGGTTTCTGGGCTTTAGTCTCATCAACCAATCAAATATGACTTACATTAAATTTAAACTAAGTGAAAAGCAAAAATTAAAAATTATTTTTTATAAATGGGTCATGACCCGTAGATTGGCAGCTAGCGGTAACCAGACATAAACAGAGTGGATGTAAATGGGTACATAAATTATCCAAACTAGACAATGTCATTTCCTAAGAAATAAAAATGGGGTAGGAGAGGTAATTTAACAAAATGCTAATTAAGTTATATGCTTTGTGAGTTTTCTACATAATTTTTTATAGTTGATAAATCAATAGCTTCTTTAAGAAAGTAGTAAATAATTTAAACGTATAGAATTATTTGGTAAGTTAATATGCAACTGTTGAACAAAGATTCTTCATATTAGATGAGAATAACAATAACCAATCGATGTAAAATGTCAAAATTGCCAACCAAATACCGATACATCCGTAGAAGATGTTACTAATACTACCAGGAGATTAATACAAAATTATATTAAATCCAAATCAATCTTACAAATAAAAAGATAAGCCATATATGGTGCAACACAGTACAACTAAAATATAAGAAAAAGCATGATAAAATTCCAAAGTTCAACTAAATTGTAAGGTAAAACGTAATCTATGTTTACAATTTACTGTTAATTCATTCCTTTGATTTAATAAGAATTTTTTTTATTGAATCTGATAATTTCCAGTTTTTCATGTAAGCAGAGGAAACAGGGTTCATACAAAGATCTTTATGTTTTTACTGTTTTTCAAAATTTTCCATTTTACCTTAGGAGTCTTACTATCATCACTTGGAGTTTAAAAAATGATAATAAAATGAAATTGTTTTACTCTCTTATAAACATTTATTAATGTCCTTGTCTGTGCCTTTTTTTTTTTATCGTACCCAGGGGACCAATGATTATTGGTATAACAGCCGTTTAATACATTTTCAATTTCAAGATCTTCACTACGTTGTCATATTCTAACAGATATATTTTTACCTGATAACAATAACACTGATGAGATACAAAAGCATTTTTTGTTCGTTGTCTTTAATCGTAATGTCGGATCTGTTAGTTTTTATATTTTTCTCAATATGAAATGTAAAGTCCCAAAGAATATTAACTTTATGGCCTTCTATGACTGGTTCAGTGTAATGTTCATACGATTGTTCAGCATGTAGTACACTGTAATTCACATGCATACAGCATGTAGTACACTGTAATTGGCATGTATACAGAATGTAATACACTGTAATTGACATATATACAGCATGTAGTACACGGAAATTGACATGTTTACAGCATGTAATACACTGTAATTCACATGTTTACAGCATGAATACACTGTAATTCACATGCATACAGCATGTAGTACACTGAAATTGACATATATACAGCATGTAGTACACTGTAATTGACATATATACAGCATGTAATACACTGTAATTCACATGTATACAGCATGTAGTACACTGTAATTGACATGTATACAGCATGTAATACACTGTAATTGACATATATACAGCATGTAATACACTGTAATTGACATGTATATAGCATGTATTACACTGTAATACCTTCCAGTAAATATGTAGGTCAATCTGACCACGATCTTTGTATTCCCTCAGTGTCAAGATTAGACAACCAGACACTAAGTATTCAATATTTTCAACATATTTTTCACAATCTACATCTTGAGTCTGCACCAGTTTTTATTATGTTTGCCTGGTGATAACTTGTGAATAAATTTTGCTGCTGTGCTGCCATTATAAATGCCTCTTTCTCTGCTTTTAGCCCTGCACTCTTCAACCAAAAATTAGTTTTGACTTTATCTACATATGCATATGCATATTGACCATGTTAGCGTTTTTGTTTTCAGGTGTTACTTTTGAATTTGTTTAACCCTTGTCTTTCAGAATTCATCTTTAATGATTTCACCAGCATTTGTTGATCGAAGTTTTGTTTAGCAACTTCCTTTACAATAAAATATCGTTACTTTAAGAATGTATTTTCTTTATAAATGGATTAAACTTCTCTTTATTTTTCTCGTTACTTTTAACAAGTTATAACATTCAGTCAATTGTGGTCTCTAAATAATTTTAACCTGATAGTTGTCGTCTTGTAGGTAAGCTCAAGTTGGATTAAGCTTTTACCACCATTAATTCTAGTAATATAAAGACAGCCAACATCCGCCTTCAGATGGTACATCTGTCGGAGTTAACTCCTCCTTTAGTTCGTTAACCCTTTCACCAGGTGTCTCTCTTCCCTGGCTATTAGTCGCTGACCCTTCGCCTCTTCCTCTCTTTTTCTTCAGGCTTTCAGCCTTACCACCTCGCAAATGTAAACGCTCACAGAGATAGCGTTTCCCAAAAGCTGGGAACACGCTAAGCACAATACACGTACGTACGAACATTCACCACACACACACACACATATAATATTCACACACACACACACACTTTGTCCATTGTAACTGTTCAATGTAACTTGTTATTGATACATATATTTTGTATACATATATTTATCGGTCTTGTGTTTGTTTTTCTTTGCCTTCTTTGGACTTAATTAAAGTCCAACTTTCTCATTTCGTTGGACCGGCTAGCAGGAAAATCTTAACCCACGTGTGTTCTTCTACTTCTATCAACAACATCACAGCCACGGTCCACTACACATCTTCTGGTGTCATTAGTTTTCTTAATTTGGAATCCATTTTGTTTATTTAACCGCTAAGCCAATTCATAATATTGAATCTATAATAAGAAGTGGTATTGGTAGCAAATGTATAACCATAAACTGATTACAAGCACTGAGTTTAGTGCCTAGTATTGCTCTTGTTTTTATGTGGACAATTCCTTTCTAATTTTTCTCTTTGTCTGATACATTCTTTAGGCTATCTGCCTCTTGGATTTCTAGAAAATTGTAGGACACGTCCTGATCAAGTTTTTTATTGCGTCATCTATATCAATCATAATCTTCATGATCTTCACGAGTTACTTCTTCATCTTCTTCTATGTGCCGTGTTCTTTCAGAACATTGGCGATCATGTCTCCACAACTTCCTATTCTTTCTAGCTCTTAGTATATTTTGTCTTTTTGCCCTCTCTCTCTCTCTTTATTCCTGTTCTGCTATCCATCCAGACCTGCTCGTTTATTCGATGATTTCCTCTCACCCCCTAGCCCTCAATCTCTCCTGTGAGTATCAAATTTTCCAAGCCCTCTTTCCTCATTATGTGCCTTAGAAATTTCAACTATCTCTTTCTCATGTTAAGTATAAGTGTCTTTTTCGTTTCTTTTTTTCTTCGTCGTTGCTCACATGTTCAGTCCCTGGTATCCTCAGCATTCTTCCGTAGAACTACATTTCTCTTGTTTCAAATCTCTACTCCATCTGTGAAGAGATTGTCCAGCATTCATTGCCATAAGAGAGGACTGATATTATATAACAGTTCAGTACTCTTTTCTTTGTTTCTCTTGTTTCTAGTCTCTTCTTCATTTGTGAGGAGATTGTCCAGCATTCATTACCATACAGGAGGAGTGATATTACGTAACAGTTCAGTAGTCTTTTCTTTGTTTCTGTTGCTTCAAGAGTCTTCTTCATCTGTGAAGAGATTGTCCAGAATTCATTGCCATATGAAAGGACTGATATTATGTCAAAGTTCAGTAGTCTTTTCTTGTTTCTAACGAATTTCTTTTGTTTCTTAATACTTTGCTTAGCTTTTGGAAGACACCTTTCGCTGTCACAATGCGCCTTTGGATTTCAATGTCGCACTTTCAGTCCTCTGTTAAAACAATTCCCAGATATCTAAATTGTTGGACTTGTTTGATTTTAGTATTTCCAGTTTCTAATTTGAATGTTGGGCTGTTCCTTTTGCATTCTATCTTCTTGCAATTGATATTTAGTCCTTTCTTCTTGCTTTCCTTCACTACCTTCTATAGGAGTTCCTGTAGTTTCCTTTCTCATGTCTGCTATCAACACTGTGTCATCTGCATATCTTATGTTCTTAAGATTGTAGCCACCAATAATGAACCCTGGTAGGAATTCTAATTCTCTCAAAATCGCTTCACTGTATAGGTTGAATAAGTCCAGTGAGAAGACCCATCCTTGTCTTACACCAAATACACACATACATTAGGTAGAATTTCTTTCCTTTCTCTTCCCCAGTTAGTACGCACCATGCTCGGCCGATCGATCATGTAACTCTTAACGACCAATCAGCAAAGCACCGATTTACAGAATTCTCATAGATATCAGTGAAGAAATATGTACTCCTGACTTGTGAGTAGAGACAGCCTTTTGCAACATTCTTACAACATCATAGATAGAAGACATGGAATACCTTTTATATTTTGTCGTCTTATTCTATCATGAAATAAAACTTCGTTTTCTTTCTTCCGACCATAGTAATAATAATATAAAATCGCCAGGAGTTGATAGGGTTTTTTTTTTATTGCTGGTATATACTGACAATTAAAAAACATCCCATCCAAATTTATAGGCAAATCTTACAGATGCATAGTGGGATTTATTCCTAACTAATAAAAATGGATCATTCAGTCAGAACGCTACAATCACGTAACTGTATCTCTCTTGTATTAGCAAAGATTATCTCTAAAAAAAAATATTACAATCTAACATATTTTCTGGCTTTAAATAACCTGCGAAAGGTTGATAAATCGCAAAAAAAAAAAAAATTTAAATAAACCAAACCCACCCTGCAAAACAGTCGCAAATGAGATTCCGATTTTCCATATCGAACTTGGGACCTTCCTCACAGATTTCACGTTGCGTGGAAACAGATCCATTCTCTTGATGTTCCTATGGCGACGGGAAGCAATGGCGGCACAGAGAAGCTCTGACCTCCATTAACTCGGTTATATTCTGAAATCGATTTCTTTTGCTTTCTGGCCAGTGATTTTCTCCAGAATATGTTCATTTATGGCACGTTGTTACCATTACTTTCCTGTCTGCGAAAAGAAGATTAAATAAGAGATAAACTGAGGCATTCGAAGATAGAACGAGGGGGGGGGTAAGAAATCTTATAATTGCCCAACGAAATTGCCTGAGAGATAAAAGGAAATTACCTAAATTTAATGGCTCTTCATTGATCTTTGCTTATCAACGACTGATCTGTGCTGCAATTAGTTTGAAAACCACGGATCGATCCAAATCGATTTGTAAGTCATTGAAAATCTATATGGGAAATCTGTTCTTGCCTTAAACCAGTGGCTACCAAACTTTTTCTCTCTGGGTCGCATTTGCGGATTGAAAATTTGCTCGCACCTCACCAAATTTTATGTAATAAAAAGTCCATTTAAAAATTAAAAAAAAAACAGAGAGAGGTTTAAAGGGAGATAACCATGGATTCAAAGTCAGAACATTATCATTGATAACTCTCTCCTCCAATTTGTGGACCCTAGTTACTATATTCTTAATACTTGATATAATGCAAAAATATCACAATGTTAAAATTGGTCAATAATTATTTATAACTATTTATAGTGGGACTCATGCATGCAATTACAAGTAATCCATAATAATATTTGAAATTTTGAAATCATTTATTTTTGGCAAATTAATTTGTTGAAACTGTATCTAAATCTTTGATTGTCTTTCAATAATTCTGTCACACTAGCTAACCTCTTCTGTCGGATCTATGAGGTACGCCACTCTGTTTGGGTACCACTGGATTAGACTATATATTGTGGCAGTTTACATGAATGACAATTCCAACCCATTTAGAGAGAAAAAGCAATCAAGTCGAAATCACCAATGTTTTTATCATTACCATTTAGACACTGGGTTTTCTGCAGTCCCGTTGAACAGTTGCATTCATAATTAGACTTGTTGCAACAACTACTTGTGGCTCAGTAAAACTAGTGTCAACCAAAACGTTCAAATAGAAAAGACGAACAAATAAGCATTTTCTTTTTCTTTCTTTTTTTTAATAAAACCAATATATTCTCACAAAAATTACAAATTTTAGAAAAACTAAGCATGTAACTGTATATGTAGATGTGTGTATAAGTGCTTGTAAGTGCGCAGCGGTTGTGACAAAGTTATTTATATGCTGGACAGCAGCTGTTCAGGAAACAGAAAAAATAGGAAAAGAGAAAAAAATTTGAAAGTTCGCTGCTTTTTATATTCATACCACGTGACCCTAGTAATACTAGGGTCACGTGGTATGAAGATAAAAAGGGAGGTCTAAGGGAAGTAATCCACTTCCGTGTATTCCTGTTTATTTTATTTATTTATTTTATTGTTTGTGGTTTTGGTTTACACAGACTCCATACTATGAACGCTTATTGGGTTTCAAGTTCCATCAAATGGCATAAGTATTGGGACTCCAATCCAGACAACAAACTGTATATCTACAAGATCCTAGGAGAGTGGAAACAGGTATACATAAATATCAGAGAGAGCGGGGTGCTGTATTGGCCAGATTACACCTACGTCATATTCAAATTACACATAAACATCTACTGAAAAATGAAGAACCTTCAATGTGTATTGCATGTCAAGAACAAAACACAGTGAAATATATTTTAGTGAACTGTGGCGGTCTAAACCCAGTTTGAATAAAATATTATCAAGTAACCAACTTCAACTTCAAAGAATTCTTCAATAAAGTCAATCCATTGCAAATAATCCAATTCCTGGAAGAACCTAGAATTTACATGAAAATGTAATCTTAAAATCTTATATTGTTTTCTTGTAATACTCGTAAAACTTTCTACACAAACCGCCACTTAATCCTTAATATCCTGGTATTGTTAGATAGATAATAGCTAAAGTTACTTACAAAATCAACTCAGTAAAACCTAATGATGTTTTCTTTTGTCCTTGTCTGTTTTCTCCATATTATAAATCAAAGTGTTTTTCCTGAAGTTGTTCAAAATGGAATATGTTTTCTTAAAAGTTGATATTTCTTTGACCTTTTTCAAGAAATGTGTATCAAGCAAAGCTGAGTTGGTATATAGAATCAAAGTAAAAACATTTAGTTTCTATTCTGGTTTCATGTTCTTAGACATTGGAAAATTGATCTAAAACTTTTTTGTCCCAAATTGAATTTTCTTAACAAGTGAAAACCCTGTTCACGCACATCGTTTAGCTCTTACATTTTTGTTAAGAGGCAGAGAAGGGACTTTGTTAATTCTGTTGTGGATGATGCTTCATTTTAACGAGAGAGAGAGATAGAGAGAGAGAGAGAGAGAGAGAGAATTTTAATTTATAAACACTTCCTGAAGCATTTGTAAAGATAACTTGAAGTACTTATTGTTTGCATTCTTTCATGCTTGTGCTAGATTTTCTTTCTGCTTTTGAATCATATTCTAATCCTTGATTTTCTAATACTTAATAATTCCGGCATTAAATAACTCATATAGGTGTTGATATGCCAATATGCCAAATCAAACTAAACTAAACAAAACCAAAGTTCGCTTCAGACCTCAAGTGAAACTCATATATACAATCCATTGCTAAAGATGGTTGCAAAAAGATTGACATTCTCTTGCCCCAGCGGGTACCCGACTTCTTCTCCCATGAGACAAAATCAGAGTAGGCTAACCTTCACGACTAGGACCCGCCATGCCACCCACATTCTAGGAAAGCGCACACATTCCCTCCCTGCCAGTCCTGGGTATAAACTACATCCGCGTCCTGGGTAAGACGATAAACTATGTCCAGAAGCAAGGCTTCAGGAGGTTTTGAGGATCGTGGAACCACCTCTTAATTGCTGGTGTTCCCAGGTCCACTCTGACCAGGGGTGGTAGAACCTGTTAGGGTCCAAGCTATTGGCAAATAGTTAACACCCAACCTTGTATAAAAATAGGTTTTAATACCAGAAATAATTTGTAATAAAAAATTATTACCAACAATAATTTTAAAGGAAAAAATATTATCAGCAATACTTTAAAAAAATACAAACAGCTATATATTCTTTGAAAAAAATATGACCAGCTATAAATTTCTTCATGGAAAAATATTCCCAGAAATAGATTTTTGAAGAAAAACATATTACCAGCAATAAAAATGGTGTCGGCATTAAATAACCCATTGAGGTTGATATGCCGTAAAACAAACCAAACCAAACCAAACTAAACCAAACCTTCCGTATTGCCCTGGTGAAAAGTAAGTTCCACTTGAACAGCATCTTCCCGTAAACCACTGCTCTGTGGAACCGATTCCCAAGAGGTTGTTTCTCCGATCGCAACAACATTAACCAGTTCAAGTCTAGGGTTAACTGCTATCTTCCTCTCCTGCTTCTTAATGTAACCATCTACGTCAGGTGGCCACCCGGCTTCGTACAGGGTGGAACCTTACTGCAAACAAAAAAAAAAAAAAAAAAAAAAAGAAGAAGAAGAAGAAGAAATCTGCTCGTCAGGTTGATGAGAATTGAAAAAGCTAGCAATCATGATGTGAATTCAAATTCAACGATGATTTATTTGATTTAGCCACAAACCCAAATGATTTTAAACCCTTTTTATGACTTTTACACCCCAACAAAAATATAATCTTGTCGAAGTGGTGTTAAGAGAAAAACGTTGAAATTCAATCAAACTTATATAAGTCCGTTGTAGGTTTTGTTTTAACAAAGGACGGAAAATGCTACACTGAAATTCGAGGTCACAAGGGAATATCAAAAATACCTTCCGGTTAAGCGTCATCTTCCTCTTCTATCTGCGTAATCTGCCTCTTACTGTAATCCTCTACCTAGAGTGCACCACCCCTGGCCCTTGTACTTAGTGAACTTTACTGTAAAAAAAAAAAAAAAAAAAAAAAGGCCCAAAATAGAGTATTGCTTCCATATTTAGAATTGAACGTCTCAATCCAGACTTTCCAGGTCTGGGAGAGTTCAAAATCATTTACTCCTCTATTTTCTACTATAGTAACATATCTAGCATCCATTTTCTACTATAGTATGATATTTCTCGACTGTTGGAAATGTGAAAAATGTTAGGCTTAGAGTTAAAGGCAGTGAACAGTGAACAGGCTACGTATTAAAATCATTAACAATTTTTATACAATTTTAAAAAAATATCATCAAATAGTGATTTTAATGTTTGTAAACTGAGTTGATGTCATTTAAAAAAAAACAGTAAACAGATCATCGCTTTTTCTGAGCACTTTCTAACAATAAAGTGTGCGTCATCATTTACGGTAGGCCGCAAATGTATCGGTATATATCATACTATAGTAGCAACCATTTTTTAAAATACTATTTTTACCCAATATAAGGCCCAAGAAGCACTCAATATTGAGGGTTACTGATTGAGGTTGTTATAAGGATGTTAAGGGAGCAAGTAAGAAATTCGTATTATGAGGATATGTGAGATTTACTTTTTATGGATGGTCTGGGTTTGGTTCTGATTTGTGTGTTATCTTTGCTTATATTTTGGTAAGGAAAGTAAGGAATCTGGTAGAGAGACAGCAAACGCCCCAAATGGTATATTTAAAAACTCGCCTGGATTAATCACTAGAAAGCACGGCCGTAACTGTACATCTCAAGATGGCATCGAGAAGCTACAACAGAAACTACTGTCAATTTCCCATTCACAAAATGGTAATAGAATAAACCCTAATATTATGCACTTGCTAATGGACTAGACTCCTTAGGAGCTACTCTAAATTCCGATCCCTAAGTATGAGGCGGATAGAGCCAACCCAGGGAAGCGTTTACCTCCAGTACCGTTACTAGACAAACGATACAAGACTGGGAAGAAATTGCAGGCATCTGGTCTGGTGCTCCTGTTCGACAAAATCCAAACAAAGGTCTGTAATGTAATCGGCCCTGACCTGGTATCTCGACTTCAGTCACATTGTTGTGACGCTAAGAGCAGAAACAGGAAGTTACCTCTTTCATAACTTAAAACATAATGTTATATTTCGGGCTTTGCGCAATAGACTCCACGCATAACTTTCGGTTGAAGATGATTAAATACAATCCTAAATAAATATATGTTGACCAATAAGAAATGAGCGCGCCTGAAATGATCAACAACTTAATCGGAGCCTCTTTCGATTTCGCTAACAATATAAATATACCCCTATCTAAAAGAAAAAAGGAGGCTTTCTCTTCCTCTTCCTCTCTTGTCGAACTCTCTGCCTCCGGGCGGAGAGGGACCCAGAGGAGTCTATGCCGAAGGGCAGTGTCTCGTTTGGGGAGGTAGACAAACCCGACCCTGTGTAAACGGAGTCAACGTGCAATTGTGCCACATCTTGCCTTGTGGGGAGGTTGGTAAATAGAGAGGAAAGATTCCAGCAGAAGACACACAGAGCAGACACAGAGAGACAAACACTTACAACTGTGAGCGGATACATCAAAGGCATCTCGGCTTCAACAACCACTGATCTACATTAACAGTTATGCTTGGGGTCGTGGGACAGTTGTGGGCCACCATTGTCCGTCGTGTGGTTCCTGTGTCAGTTATTTCGTATTGCTATCCAGGCGGATCGGCATGATTAAATGGGCGAGGAGTTGATCGGGTGGGAAGAGTTGTTAGAACCACATAGTTGTCCCAATATTATCTATCTACTCACCCAGACGAGTAGACGCAGCCCTAAATAAAACAACTATTTTATATGGGAAGCAGGGTTCGAATTCTTATTTCCCGATGTGGTGTTTGTCTTTCATTTTGTTACCTTGTGAGCGTGCAGCGGACAATTTCCCAGTTTTCGGTGCACACTGACTAGATCGAAAATCGGAATGCAACGCGAGATAATCATTGGCTGGTCAGCGGAAAACTTGAGAAAGGATCGCGGTGTACGTTTATAACTTTCTTCTGTCTTTTGTATAAATGTTTCCATGGAAATTTGTTCATATCTGCTTTCCTCTTTTGGTATCTCGACTGCATGAAGTGAAGCGTGCTACTAGATTGGCAATTAGGTCTCACCGTATTACTGTTGAACTATCTAGATATAACCGTAAGTTCTATTCTAATAATGTATTATCTGGTCTGGGGAAATCTCTTCCGGTTTCTTGTTTTTCCTACCACATACAATCTTCAAAAATTTAAATTCAACGCCAATCGCCATCTTCTATCTTCCTGAAACCGGTTCTTTTATTGCCCTTTCTCCTTATTCTCATTCTCTTTCACTCTCAGTATTACATTACGTCTTAGTAGCATTATCGCCTTACTTAGAGTGAAATGATTAAAAAAAAAAAAAAAAAAACCCAAAGTGAAACCATGACGTTTACCCAGGAATCAAGTCAGAAACATGATTGGGTTGGAGTAGTAGCCAGAAGCTACCAATACAAACTCGATCGATTATGAGGACTAAAGGATCCGCTAGGAGAAGTTGGGTTTATAGAGGCTGCCCAGAGATGATTCATTTTCTATTTTGCAACCGCTTTCTCACAGATACAGCGTTGCTACACTGCCGCTATTTCCATGGCAAAATGTTCAGATGAGAGCTCCATTTTTTAGTTCCATCAGTTCAGACATTTGCAGCTAGGACACGCCATGCTGCTTCCACGGAGTCGAATCATCCTCATTTCCCCCGTGTTCCAAATGTATGAAGGAAATTCCAGATGTAAGAAGGAAAAAGGCAGAGAGTCTGTAAATAAGCTGTAGTGAGTACGAAATAATAATAATAATAACTCCCTTTAGCCACTCCCTTCAAATTCGGGTGAACTGAGGTAAAGGAAAGAAAGAAATTCGGGAGCGAGTGCCTATGTGAAATTTTCTTTGGAAAAATGAAAAGAAAAAAGATTGGCCGGCATGTTGAGAAAAAGACGGAAATAAATTCAAGAGCTTTTATGAAATTGTTTTAGACCGATTGAAACCTTGTCTTTACAGAAATTAGCCTTTGAGACAAGAAGAAAGAAAAGAAAGTAGCGAGCCTATGTGAAATTCCTTTTGATTTAAAATGAGGAGAAAACTTAAATTAATCAGAAACGAGTGTCTGGAGTCATGTGAAAGGTTTCGTTTCGGTTCCTTTCGACCAGAGTTCAGCATTGAAGTTCTTGCCAGTGTAAAATTATTCGCCAATTATATTATTAGCTTCTAACCAAGTACGTGGCACTTTAAAGAATTTTCTTACAACAATGTAAGAAGGCTAAGTATTTCAGACTATGGAACCGTATATCCCTTTTGTGAGCAACAAACTCTCTTACCTTTGTTTTAAACATTTTTGAATATTATTTCGTGTCAGATCATTTAATCTGTTGTATGAACATTTCCTCTTCATGAAAATTATTGAAACTACAGAGTTTAAAAATTTCTGATTTATTTTCCTGGAACGAACAACTGACACAACTTCAAGCGTGTAAATTCGTGAATAAATTCCTTATTTTATTTTGTTAAAATTACCCGTGTGTTTACTCGTCAATATCATCCTTCAGTAATCTTCTTGGCGTGGGTAAATCAATTGGTCATTTTAACACCGAAACCCCACGCCACCACAATAAAGTCACAAATCGAAGAAACGCAGACGACATTTTCTTTTTACTATAAATCTTATATTTTGAGGGTACACGTGTATGAGCTTCTGATTTTTGTTTTATTTTCTTCCTCAGTAAAACTGATATGAATCTTTTTGATATAGGCCAGATGATATTAATTTCCCGTTTTAAAAATTAGTTTAATACGAAAAATAAGAATATTTAATATAATTCGGTTATTTAACGTTTCATAATACCGTCTACTTACGAGTCAATTTCTTCATATGGATTCTTGTCTATGTAGTGTCTGGCAGAATTTGTAATATGATAATGTCAATTAGGTGCCACCTAATCTAAGAGCAACCTCATGTCAACGTTTCACTTGACTTCCACTGACGGTCTGGCTTGAAATGTAGAAAATACCATTTCGGTAATAAAAGTCAGAATTTTTAATTCACATGAATCTCAGTTTAAGAATTATCCGAAAAAGAATAGTAAGAAATATGGAAGGGTCGGGGCTGGTGGAAGGATATTGTGCCCCCACCCCCCCAATTCTATGATACGCCTCCCCACACAACTATATCTCAATAAGGAAGTATTCATATAAAATACAAATTTTATTGTAACCTAAATATGTAAATAATGGATTATATTCATCTAAATACAAATTAGAGACATGTCATAATGAATCATTTCATCTTAAATCAACAATGTTTTAATGTCAACTTGAGATTTTTCTTGCTATACATTTTTTGAAAAAAAAAAAGAAAAAATTATTACCAGTGATACATATTTGAAAGAAAAGTTATTACCAGAAATAGAATTTTTGAATGAAAAATTTTACCAGAAATACATTTTAAAAAAATATTACCAACAATGAACATTTTGTCGGCATTAAATAACCCATTGAGGTTGATATGCCGTAAAACAAACCAAACCAAACCAAACCTACTTATGTACAATAATGGACCATATGCAATATAGATGAACAATTCATCTAGAAAAATTAAAAATAAATACAATGTATCTAAATACAAATTAGAGACATGCCACAATGGATAATTCCATCTTAAATAAATCAACAATATTCTGCGTCAGATTTTTAACATAAATTTAAGAGTTTTCTTGTAAAAAAAATTGAATAATTTAACACATTCAACATTATGGATAAAAAAGATAATGAATTTTAGAGTGTTATTTTTTTTGAGATTTTGCAGGAGCAAAACAAATTCACGGATGTGGACGAAACAAAAGAGCCCGGAATGACGTCAAAATCCACGAAAATATTTCATCCTTTAATAGTCAGTTGGGCTTAGTTTAATTTGTAACGTATATAAATGTAGGTTAAAAAGACAACAACAAATGTCTATAAGATAGCGAGGTCACAAAGCACTGCCCCGGGGTCCCAATCAAGCTTCTCTCCCTGTTCAGGGGTGTTTGAGAGAAGTATTAGGGAAGGATTATTTAAGGTTCTTTAATAGTTTATGCCTCTTTGTATGTCTTTTCATTTGAACCTGAAAAGTGGGTCATGGGTAATTTTCTGAAAGCGCAGATGGTTACATGGAATGCTATCGTGAGGGTGACAAAAGGAGAGACAATCGCTTTATAACGATGGACAATCATCATTTATGTCGGAATTTCTTAGACAAGGAATCGCCATTATTACATACTTTTCCATTCAGACCAGAATACTCATCTCAATTGAAGAAAAAATGGTGGTCATTAACCCCCGTGGAATGATGCCAAGTTTATAGACAGTAGAAGACGACTGAAAGAATCAGCGCATATGTTAGGCCCTGATAACCTCCTCATCAAACCTTGCATAAAGATTTTAACATCCCGATACCACTCAATGTTGAATTTTGTACAAATCTGTGCAAAAAGTGGATCAAAGAGATTACCCAGCTTCATATATATTTTCAGGAAATCTCAACTTCTATTTGGTCAATAAACACAAGTGGGCGTTCAATCCACCCACGTACAAGTCTTTTTCCAGCTCATGACCAAGTCAAGTTTTCCGCTCTTTTTCCAGGATCCTGTCATGTGATTACATTAATTATAAATACCAGACACGAGTTTGTTCTCTCTCTTTCTTGATTTCACTCGCCTACGAAAATGTAATCTTAAAGGATTCGAGCCTTGACCCTGTGCGTTCAGACGCCTATGAAAACATATTCACTCATGCACGTACGTACGAAATTTTCCAAACTACATTGCAAAGATACGAAACATTTCCAAACCAGCAACAAGAGCTTCTCTCTTTAAAATACTCTTTTAAAGCTAAAAGTTTATTCAGTATTTCTCAGCTTTATAATTCTTTCAATTCTCTAATAGTGAACATTTTGAGCGACAAGTTCAACTTTTGTGAGCTCGAATAAAAATATTTCATAAAAACTTTAATTCATCAAAGGGACATAACACCAATAAAAATAGTAACCTCTTCTTGTGTACATCATTATGCAAATATAAATATTGTTTTTGTTACAAAACCGTTTTGTGTTTATTCTTGTTGTTTCATATTTTTATGGTATTTTCCGTTAAATATAAATCGAGAGGTCATATTAACTAACGGCCCTCTACAAGATGAACATCTTTATTGTTAAGAAATTGTAGAAACTTTGTGCACTTACCTTAGCGAAACTCTTGTGGAAGGGAGAAATGAGGGGATTCAACTGGAATCTTGTGACGAAATAATATCTTTTATTATATTTGTCTTCACAGAAAATTTATTGAAATGAGTTCCAGTTGACGCCATTTGATTGAAGGGGAGTCAAAATTTACATATGTGTTCGAAGAGAGATATAAAATGCAATATTGCCAAAGGCCGTAGTTGCAGTATTTTTCCTTCTTCGTTGTGACCGTGTCCCGTCTTTAAAAGCTGACTGAATGTGTTATCGAAACTATTAATAAGTCTTCTTAACTCTTTATTTCCCAACATTACTTGTACAAGGAGACCTGGGCCACTCTGACCCGGCGTGGTAGCACCTGTTAGGGTCCCAGCTATGGGCAAATAGTTAACCCCGAAACTGAGGTAAAAAGCATTATAAAAGTGTAAAAATAGGTTTTAATACCAGAAATGCTTTGTAAAAAATTATTACCAGAAATAAATTTTTGAAGAAAAAAAACTATTACCAGCAATGTATTTTTGAAAAAAAATATTACCAGCAATACATGTTTTAAAATAATATTACCAGCAATGCATTTTTGAGGAAAAAATATTACCAGAAATAGATTTTTGACAAAACAAAGTATTACCAGGAAAAAAAGTTGTCCGCATTAAATAACCCATTGAGGTTGATATCCCGTAAAACACAACAAACCAAACCAAACCTACAAGGAGAATTACTTGTAGGCAACATATAGCGTTTTTTGTTGGAATTCTTTTTGCACAAATGATTTCCGTCGCTACACCAGTAACAAGTGAGAATTCGTTATCATTTCTTTCTTTCTTCGCTCAGTTTCAACTTTGCATAACAACGTTGTTAATAAATGGTTTTTCATTAATTTTGTTGTATAGAATACCACGTTTACTTCTATTTTATGTTTAAAGGTAAACTTGTTGCGGATTTGGATCAACCCACAACTATGAAAAAAGCGAGAAAGATTTTTAAGTATAAAAATATAAAATGTTTTTTTTTTTATCTTCGTGTTTTTACAAGTAAATTGTTCTCAACCTGTATGAGTGTTAAAGTTCCTTGTTCGTAGTTGTTTGTTGGGATGAAAAGAAATGTGATTTCTTCACGTGTGAGAAAAAAGAGGCAAGGGAGAAAGTGAAGAGAAAGGTGTAAGTGCCGCGTAGCTTGATGAGAAAGACGGGTGAATGAGGAAGAGAATCTCTTTGAAGCCAACTGAACTGATGTCGCATGTATCCGTCTCCATCTCCTTAATGGTTTGGTCCATCTAGAGACTTTACTTAAATAATCTGCAAAGGATCACGAAGCATGTTTTTTTGTTATTATTATTGTCGGCGGGAAAACGACCCATTGGTTGGAAAATGTTACATTTTTATTTTCAAAGCATTAAATTATTAACCGAAACAATGTATTTTTATTAAAAATATTGCCTAGAGAATTAAATACACTTAAATTAAGTTGTACAGATAATCTGGAAAAAATTATTTAAAAACATAATAATAAAATTTTAAACTAACCAAAGTAACAATCGTTATTCCAAAACGGAAAACAATGATACTAACTTGTGTAATTGTACCCATTACAAAATAGGTGTCTTACTGATTTTATTGTTTACCTATGTACGATTTCATCAAGTGAAAATCCAACTGTTAAGAAAATTTATATTGGCAGTACCAAAAATTCATTTAAAATGCGGTGGTGTCAGCACATATCTTCTTTCAACAACAACGCGTACCGCAACAGAACACCCCTTTCTAAATATGTTTGTCATTTAAAAGAAATTAATAAAACTCTTATGGTCAAATGGAAAATAATAAAAAAAAGACAATCTGTAAATCCTTATATGATTCATGTCCCCTCTATTTACAAGAAAAACTGCTTATTATAAAGTTTCCTAACAATAAATTTCTGTTAAACCAAAGAAATGAATTAACGGTATTATGCCGGCATTGTATAACGTTTACCTTAAAACAGGAATTTTTCATAAATAATTGACGCATTACAATTACATAGCCATTATATTATTAGTATATAATGGCCCATACAATATTTACTTGATTTGTTCAACTTTAATATTACCATGTTTTACCGTTAGCAATATATATAAATGTTCAAAAAGAAGAAAAAAAATCAACTTTACCTATCGGCCCCTTTAAATACATTCTTGGGGATAAAAATTTTGAAAATTCTTAAAAGAAAATTTTTATTCAAGGTATCTTTCTGTCTACTTCAACAAATCTGACCCCTATATTTGGCAACAATATGTTTATCGTTGGCAAGTCTAGAGTGTCAAAGTCTCATAACATGAATTAATAACGCACTTTTCTCCACCCTCTGGCCTTATTTTTCATTTTTCTATTTTAGCTTAGATCTGAATTTTAATTGGTTAATCTAGACACGCCCACAAGTATATTTTTTAATTCTGATCTTAGGTCCCCCTACCATTTTTAACTTTCAAAAGAGATAACGACTTGTTTTCAAATTTCTCAAATAAATCATTTATCTATGATATCTACCATCGCTCGAAGAGGAACAATTATAGTTCCGAAACATGGAAAATTGTGTGTAGCGATGTAAAATGTTTTATTGTAATCTATTATATTAAAAATATTATAATCATATTTTGCTCTACTTTGCATAGAGCACTGTTTAAAAATTCTTGTTCCATCTGTTCTTTCTCTTATTTATGATATATATATATATATATATATATATATATATATATATATATATATATATATATATATAAAAGTGAACATAGAAGTCAACACTTAGAGGCGACAGACAATCGATTGCGTCTAGTATGAAACAGACTGTCGCCTCTAAGTGTTGACTTCTATGTTCACTTTTATATTTACACATGCTCTATCTCTGATATTGAGCACTTCATCC
>CAHIKZ030000518.1:750000-810000 GCA_903632075.3 Acanthosepion pharaonis | reverse complement strand
TTTTTTTAAATAATAATGATTTAGTGATATAAATCTAACTAATTGACCCATAGCTAGGGGGAGAAGAGATGGATTGATACCTCCCCACAAAGGTATTTGTGCGTAAGTGAATATAACGAACCCAACTGGAATTGGAACACGGCCCTCCGATTAACAATTCCGACACTATTTACACATGTCACAGTGGATAAAGGCGTTGGTTAGATCCAGTGACAGGACCCAAACAGTGTGAGTTCAATACATGTTTAAGGCGGTGGAGAACTTGGAAAGGGGAATTAACAGGAGATAACTGATAACTGACGTCCATTAGACATGGCACGTGGAACTAGAACAGTCTACCCCAATGAACGAAATAAAGGGTTCAGTTCAACATTCCAACCACCTGAAGAAGGCCGGGGCGTACAACGGCCGAAACCTTGTTATAAATATGGTGACAAAATATGTGAACAATAGTGTACATAATACCTCATCTCAGAAATATAGACAGATACTGAAAGGCCGAAACGTTGTGATAAATATGTCGACAAAGATGAGGACAATAACCCGAATAATGTAAATAGTGTACATGATACCTCATCTCAGAAATATAGACAGATAATGAAGAGCCGAAACGTTGTAATAAATATGGCAACAAAGATGAGGATAATAGTCCGAATAATGTAAATAGTGTACATAATGCCTCATCTCAGAAATATAGACAGATAACAAGACTCGCACATACGCACTTACAGCAGCTGGTATTGCCAAGCGGTCACTCATCTAGATACTTACCAGGCTCAGTGTTGCTTAACTTTGGTGATCACACGGGAATCGTTGTTTCAACGTGATATGGTTGTAAGCATATTCCTTAAGTGTGACTTTGATTTTGTTATTTAGATTCTCTAAAAAAATTATTTACTTGTAATTCCATCCTCTACCATCCATTTTTTTTTACTGCCACTCCCAGTCAGAGTGTAAGTGATCATACTTCTCCTTTTCTTTATGTTATGTGAATTGCCAGGTATTCTTGGGAAATATAGATGAGTGGTTTCCTGTTGGTTTCTAGCGTTCGAAATTCAGAATTTTCCTTCTGTTAGACTGGTTGCGACCCAAGTCTGGAGATTTTAGTTCGCTTTTTAATCCATAGCTGGGAGGGTAGCCACCATACAATCTCTCTTATTCTTCACCGCCCCATGAATTCTTAAATCGCCAACATCACTATTCTTGTAGTTTCGGGAGTGGTTATTATTAAGTAAACCTGGGAATGTTTTCTGTTAATTCACCCCAAATAATGTAAAAAAAGTTACTTATCGCAAATATTAATTCATTCCAAGAAATTATACATTTTAAATCAAAGTTTGTTTTTTTATTAAATTTTTGGCAATGTTTTGAAGTTATAAATTTTAAATCAAAATAGCTTGCCTCCAACCCTCAGAATGAAAAATTACCAAAAATCAGGGAGTTTCGTAAGTGCAGATGATATTCGGTGTACTTACAAGGAATGTTTTACAATTTAAAAAAAAAAAAAAGAAGAGAAAAAATTGTTTTTGGCTTGTTAATGGAGGTGTGTGTGAACGTCGACTCCTCCACACTTAGAAATAGCGCACATGAGTCGCCCATATTTGAGGCGATCGCAAAGGTCAACCCAACCAGAATGCAATAGAAGGTCCTCACTCTGGGAGAATTTGATGTGAATTTTAGTAAATATAAATTCTTTTTATTTTGTGGTGAATTAATATTTTGATGTGACTTAACAGAAAAGATCCAAATCTAGTTTATTTCTGTGTTAATACGCGGAAAATGAAACTAAAGAAAATGGAGACGTGGATAAACAGAACCATTGCTGTTTTTCTTTTTACAAAAGTACTTAGAAGGAAATAAAATAAAAATGTTTACAAAACGACATTTTTATTATTTTCACTCTGCTTAAATTTTACTTGCTGACAAATGCTTGATGCATTTGTAAGTTTAGGTGCGACCTCAAAAGAGCAATGGTTGAAGAAAGAGGAGAAAGTGGTGGAGGTGGGGGGGAGAGAAAAGGAAAGAAAGGGAAATAGAGTGAAAGAAGAAGGAAGTGAGAAGTGAAGAGAGAGCGGATGTGTAGAGGAAGAGAAAGTTCAAAAAGTATTTTGAAATTGAAAGTATTTGACTGAGCAATCAGTCAGGGAAATAAGCCAATGATGTTGTGGGAGTTTAGTCGACATTGATGTATGACCCAGAAGAATTGGAATGAGCTGTTTAACAGAAACGACCAAGTGTAACCTAATTAGAAATGAATGTCGCCGACATCAAAACTCTTCTTACGTCCTCTTTCAATCAATTCACTTGTGAACAGAGAGAAGGAAAGATGTAAAAAGTGAGAGGAAAGTATGACGCATTGCTTTAGAGCAATGATTCCCAACGTAGGTCGTATGCTCCACTGGTGGGGCATTGTAATATTTTGGTGGGGTATGCGTAAGAGGTGCACCGCCCTTCGATTTACTATACTAACGTGAGCTCAAATTTCATTTTGCATTATTATATTTCATGATTAAAATGATCAAAGTATTATTACATAATAATAAGCTTTCATTCAAATATTTTATATTTCTGCCTTTCAGATTCTGTTTTGAAACTTTAACTCAAACTGTCTATTTGTTTTTTTAAATTGTTCTCTTACTTTCATGGACGCCATGGTCTTTGGAGGCTTGTTTAGAGACCAAGTTAATGACCTTTAGCTTCCTTCACATGAACTACAGTAAAATTTTGAAATTTCAGAATTTTAGAAATACCAAAGTGGGGCATGTTGGGAACCATTGCTTTTTAGAGGCTGAATATATCTAGTCTTCCATTTTTTTTTTTTGGCTTTTCAAACCTGTGTTTCTCACTGAAGTTGGGTTTTCATAAAACTAAAATAAAAAACAACAGACATATTTGTTTCGTTGTCATATCTAAAAAAAATCTAAAATAAATAAATGAATTCAAAGTGTCTTAAAATGTAATCGATCCTGAGCTGACATCTCGACTTCAGTCACTTTCTCACTGTCATGACATGGCTTTCCCTCTGTCTTTTCTACAAATATTTTCTTGTCAATTGTTCAGATGAACTTTCCTTCAGGTGCTTCGACTGCATGAATTGAAACCTGCTACTAGATTGGCAATTAGGTCTCACCGTTTTACTGTTGAACTAGCTAGATGCAACTGTCACTTTCTAATTTCTTTTCTCATACTTCTCACCTGTGGCACTCTTTTCCGGTTTCTTGCTTCCCTGTAACTTAAAATCCTCAAAAATTGAAATGTTTCAATCTTCTTGAAGCCTGTTTTGTTATTGACCTTCTCCTCACTAAACTCTTCTCATTCCCTTTCACTCCCTGCGTCCTGGTGTCATTATTGCCTTGTGTGGGGTGAAATGATTAAAAAAATTATATTTTACCATCTTCAGTCAGAATTATACAGATTAAAGCAAATTTTCTTTATGTGATGGATGCACTTGTTTTTCCATGTATCATGTCCTTTCAGGACATAGGCGATCATAGCTCTCCACAATTTCCTGCACTTTGTAGCTCTTCTTAGCAAGCTTTGTCTTTTCGCTGTTCTGCCAACCATTTACACATTATTCTTCTTCTTCTTCTATGTACCTTCTCCCTATAGCAGATAAGCAATCATAGCTCTCCACAATTTCCTGATGTTAAACTACATCCGCGTCCTGGGTAAGATGATAAACTATGTCCAACAGCAAAGCCTCTGATCAGGAGGTTTTGAGGAGCGTGGAACCACTTCTTAATTGCTGGTGTTCCCAAGTCCACCCTGACCCGAAGTGGTAGCACTTGTTAGGGTCACAGCTATGGGCAAATAGTTAACTATTACCAGCAATACTTTTTTGAAAAAGATTATTACCAGCAATACAATTTTGAAGAAAAAATATTACCAGAAACAAAATATTACCAGCAATAAAATTTTGTCGGCATTAAATAACCCATTGACGTTGATATGTTGTAAAACAAAATAAAATCAAACCACAATTTCCTGTCCTTTGTAGCTCTTAGTAAATTTGATCTTTTTTCTATCTCACCTAACCCCTGTTCTGCCAACCATTTACACATTTTTCTTCTTCTTCTTCTTTGTATTGTGTCCATTCAGCATATAAGCAATCATGGCTCTCCACAATTTCCTGTCCTTTGTAGCTCTTAGTAAATTTGATCTTTTTTCTATCTCTCCTAACCCCTGTTCTGCCAATCTTTTACACAAGCTCATTAAGGAGGTCATGTGCTGCTTTTCTCTGTCCCTCTTGTCTTGATTAGTATGTCCTGTCAGTGTCAAATTTTCTAAGCCATCTTTCCTCATTATGTGCCCGAAAAATTTCAATTATCTCTTTCTGATGATATTTATAAGTGTTCTTTTTTATTCCATTTTCTCTAAAACTTCATTGTTGGTCACATGTTCAGTCCATGGTATTCTCAGTATCCTTATATTGAACCACATTTTGATTGCCTCAAGTCTCCTCTGAATCTGTGAGTGAATGTAATTTATAATAATATCAGTTCTCCTGTATGGCAGTAAATGCCGTACATTCACTGCCATACAGGAAGACTGTATTACATAACAGTTCAGTCTGCTTTTCTTTGTTTCTAATGATATTTTCCTGTTTCCTAATACTTTGCTTAGCTTTTAGGTTTCAATGTCACACATTCTGTCCTCCATTGAAACACTTTTGATATCTTTAATTTGTTATACGCATGTTGGGCCTTTCCTTTTGTTGACAACTATATATTCTCTTTTCTTACAATTGATGTTTTGTCTTTTCCTCTTGCTTTCTTTTACAACCTTCCGGAGGAGTTCCTGCATTTTTCTTTCTATGCCATCTTTCAACACTGTGTCATATACATAGTTCATGTTAAGATTGTGGCCACCAATAATGAATCCTGGTAGGATTTCTGTTTCTCTCAGAACCACCTCACTGTAAAGGTTGAACAAGTCTGGTAAGAGGACAGCCTTGTCTTACACTCACTCCTTTCTATTTTTGTCTTATGATATCAATGAATACTTGTTGTCACTTTTGTAATGCCCATTGTAGTAGAGACTTTGTAATTGCAGTTACAGCTATAGTAACGCTGTTGAACAATGCTGTGTCAGACGCCTTAAATATCACTCGCACTAATAGTACTTGTTCGATAATACTCGCTCAAATAGTAATCCGTATAGTGATATGAATAGAGGAATAGTATAGTGAATAGAGTAGAGAATAGCAGTCTGTATAGTAATAGAGGATAGACTAGAAATAACGATCTGTACAGTAATAGAGGATAGACTAGAAATAACGATCTGTATAGTAATAGAAGATAGAATAGAAATAGCGATCGTTAGTCGTCAGTTACTTTCTACATATATGGGTTTCATCTAAGGTCACGTGGTCTACTTAATTCAATAATGGGATCGCCTGTGTTTGCTCACTGGTGATCTATGTTCAAACTCAAGTGTCGGCAGTGACACTTTATTCCTATATAATATTTTGTATAGTTACTGAATCCATTTTCTATCCATATCTGGATTATTCTAATATCATTTCAAATGTGTTAAAAAAATAAAAATAAAATATATAAATAAGAAAATAAGAATTCAAATTAAAATAAGGCATTTGTACTTTCCTTTAAAACACTTTATATCTTCCTTTCTCTCTCTCTCTTGAAACTTCTCTCTATATGCTTCTCTCTCTACTAACGAGAAGGCAACTCTCAAATAAAAAAGAGGAAGAAGAAGTAAAAACTGAAGCTGTCCAAAAAAAACAATGTAAGCTTGTTGGACCAGAGTCTAGCCATTTCTGACTAAAAACTACCAAAAATCACAGAGGCTCCAC
Organism: Acanthosepion pharaonis; assembly: GCA_903632075.3. Classification (NCBI taxonomy): domain Eukaryota; kingdom Metazoa; phylum Mollusca; class Cephalopoda; order Sepiida; family Sepiidae; genus Acanthosepion; species Acanthosepion pharaonis. The sequence goes on along the minus strand of CAHIKZ030000518.1, from coordinate 804,188 downwards.
ACATAACTTCCACTATATATAAAAAAAAATGAAAAACAATGGAACACCAGGAAATAAAATAATTTTGGCCATGCAAAAAAATATTAACACAAAGAGATTTTTGATGTTAGCTGAAATCAATATTTGAGCCAGTAGTCTGGGAGCCTGGTGAAAAGGATATAAACTAACCAGACAAGGAGAATGGACAGCAAAAGAAAGCATGGAATAATATCTGCTAGTAAGTTCCAAGAAAAAAATAAAAAATAAAATAAAATATATAAGAAAAATAATAAAAATAAAATATATATAGAAAATAAAAAGAATTCAAATTAAAATAAGGCATTTGCACTTTCCTTTAAAACTCTTATCTCTTTCTTTCTCTCTCTCTCTCTCTAAACTTCTCTCTATATACTTCTCTCTCAAGTAATGAAAATGCAACCCTTAAATAAAAAAGAGGAAGAAGAAAAAGAAAAGACTGAACTCGGCTGAAAAATGCCGGACATTTACAGGACACAAGCCTACTTATTTGTGACTGAAAACTATCAAAATTCAGGGAGGCTTCCATTATAAAAAAATGACAAAGAATGGAACACCAGAGAATAAAATTGTTGTAACTTAGGGAAGGTTACTGAATAGAATAATCAAACAAAGGTTGGTAATGAATAATAATACTTAGGACAAGAACAACACATATAAGATTTCCCAGCAGCACGTAGAAGTAGTAGTCAATTGCTAGAAGTGAGTCAAGTGAATTCCACAATGAATCTCCCACTGCAGACCAATATACAGTATTTACTACTTTATTTATGTGAATGGAGACATACCCATTATCGTCTGTAGGTATGCAGCAACAAAAATAATTTGAGAAAAAAAAATTAACACAATGATACTTTTGATGTTAGCTGAAACCAAAATTCCAGCCAGAAATTTTGAGACTAGTCAAAAGGATATAATCTGACACCCCTGAGTGAAAAGCAGGAGAATGACAGGAGGGGATAGAACAAAAGACAGTACCGCAGAGAAACCAGCCAAGCATGACGCATGAAGAAGTAGTTAAGAGGTCATCTGGTAATCATATTTCTGCCCTGCTTAGAGCTAAGAAAAACACAGTAGATTGACACTGACCAATTTCTCATATTAATACCTCTAGCATGGTCTGACTTCTAGACTAATACTATTGGACTTTCTCTAAGCTACTATCAATATCTGCCTTATAAATTAACATTTTTGTGACACTGAATATCAAAGAATTTACTCTAAAAAAATAAATAAATAAAAATCTATTATTTATTTTATACCTTTGAGTCAGTTTGTTTAATTCTCAAAGTTTGCATTCCTTGTTCAAGTCTTTAATGAAATCACACTATACTTGTTTTAAATCTAATCTACTTCTGCTGCATCTTTTATTCATCAGAGTTCAGATGAGATGTTTTATTATCTGGCTCATTAGGCTCATAGAGTTCACATTTATTTGCACCTAGCTTCTTAGGCAGTGCTATGAAAATGGATCTAATTAGGTCTTCTAGTATATCACCACAGTTGTATATTTAATTTATTTTGTCTGTAATCTTTTTGTCTTGACAAATTATCTAAGGCTGCCAGCATCTCAATTACAATTCCGTCTGGCCCTGCTGAATGTACAGATGAAACACAGGACTTTTCTCGAAAGCTCTTGGTCAATTAGTAAATAGAAAAAAGTGATTTATTAACCAAACCATTGCAACAGTTTGCTTTTTTCCCCTCCAGTTGGGACAGTTTATGATCACTGTAAAGTAATGCTTTTGGGGAAGGCATGAAACCAATTCCCCATAATGATAGATAAAAGCAGTGCATTTAGTCTTTAGCTTTTTAAATTTATCTTGGGCATTCAATGGTAGAGTGTTCCTTGCTATCACATATTATTTAGAAACAAGATGGTTCCATCACATTACACTGGGAGATGCTGTAAGAGAGAGAGAGAGAGAGAGAGAGAGAGAGAGAATTATTCAACATGGAAAGAAAATAACCTAATGGGTGATAGAGAATGTCTGTTTTCAGGTTAGGAAAATCCCTCAACATTCTTTTTAGGGTTTTATTTTTATCACACAATTACCATACTCTATTTGATTAGGTCACTGACTATTCCAGGTAGAGGCAACCTTTTTTGAGTGAGTCCTAGGTAAGATGATAAACTACGTCGGGCTGCAAGGCCTCTGATCAGGAGGTTTTGAGGAGCATTGAACCACCTCTTAATTGCTGGTGTTCTCAGGTCCACCCTGACCCAGAGTGGTAGCACCTGTTAGGGTCCCAGCTATGGGCAAACAGTTAACTCTCAAACTGGGGTCAAAACACTATGAAAGTGTAAAAATAGGTTTTAATACCAGAAATACTTTGTAAAAAAATTATTACCAGCGATACATTTTGAAAAAAAAATTACCAGCGATATATATTTGAAGGAAAATCATTACCAGAAATAGATTTTTGAAAGAAAAATATTGCCAACAATAAAAAATTTTGTTGGCATTAAATAACCCATTGAGGTTGATATGCTGTAAAACAAAACAAAACAAAACAAAACAAACAAAACCTTTTTCGAGCAGTCGGACAGATGATCTATGGCTCATTACAAGGCGGACTGCTAAAAAGATTCAAGGCAATTTAATTTTTCGTAGTAGGTACCTTAGCTATTTTCAGTACAGAAGACTATAAGCATATACCTTAGAAATGGTAGTTTTAATTTTTAGAAAATATTTTTTATAATTAAAAAATTGAAATCCTTGTAAATTTCCCCTGTAATGAAGTTCAGACACTTACCACACCTTCAGATAAGACAGAGTGCCCATCTCCTCTATTTGTATGTTACTACTAGCAGTCAAATAAGAAACCCTGACTCAACCCCTATGTATATTTCCTCTGTAATGAAGTTCAGACTCTTACCACACCTTCACCTAAGACACAGCACCCATCTCCTCTACTTGCATTTTATTACTAGCAATCAAGTGGGAAATACAGATTCAGTCCTTTTGTAAATTTCCCCTGTAATGAAATTCAGACACTTACCACATCTTCACATAAGAAACAGAACCCATCTCCTCTACTTGCAATGTTACTACTATCAGTCAAGGGGTAAACCTTGATTCAGTCTCTTTGTAAATTTCACCCTTAACAAAGTTCAGACTTTTGCTACACATTCACATAAGACACAGCGCCCATCTCCTCTACTTGCATGTTTCTACTAGCAGTCAACTGAGAAACCCTGATTCAGTCCCTTTGTGAATTTCTCCTGTAATAAAGTTCAGACTCTTATCATACCCACACAGAAGACACAGCGCCCATCTCTTCTACTGTATGTTACTACGAGCAGTCAAATGAGAAACCCTGACTCAGCCCCTTGGTTGGAATTCCATTGATAATCTCTTTCCACACTGTTCAATTCTGCATTGTTGTTCCCAGATCCCCAATGTCCAACCTTGAGTCCCGAGCTAAGGTGTCTGGGAAAGTCAATTTTTGTGAGAAGACAATGCAGATAAAGGAATCTGTGGCAAACCATTATCGCCTACTTCCTTAAAGAACATGGCATTAAAAAAGGACTTCTTTATCCATAGTTTTTCCCACATCTTTAAAAGATATTCAGAACATGCACAACCTGTCTGAATTTCTGGGATGAGGAGTTATCATTGTTTATATTTGTTGGTGTTATGTATGCTTGGCTGTTGTTTTCCTCGACCTTCCTTTGGTGTTTATCGATCTGGGTAACCTACAGGGAATTCTGAACTGAACCCATCTATGGTGGTAAATTGTTATTGCTCCATTGCTTATGTCTAGGGATATCATCCAGTTCTGATTTCTATTTTTAGTACTGTTCAGTTATTGCTCGCTCGTTTCCACACTGTCTGACCCAGGGATTGAACGCATAATCAATATGTCAACAAAGTAATTAAGCAAAGACTGTTTTTAATTATTTATTTATTGTGATTCAGGAATGTTAAACTAAACAATAAACTTCTTTTTAAATCCATGGCAACATTACCTTTAAAAAAAAAAAAAATTTTGAAACACGCATGCGCAGTGAACCGGCAAAAATGGTGTTTATTGTTTTGTTTCATTTACAAAAACAGCAGACTTGCTCTATTTCCTGACAGAAATAAACACTGAATGAAATATCCTACAGCACAGGTGTAGAAACAGTTTCTTACAATTAATAATAATTAATCAAGTTTTATAAGATGCTGACAGATAAATAATATTTTTGTAAAAATTTAAATTCTTGAAAAGCGAGTAAAAAACAAAAAGATTTTATTTTCTGTTGCATTGCATGTAAAAAATTCTTTTAAAATATATGATTATAATAACTTAAGCTAAATATATAATTTCCTAGAATTGTACACTGTACTGTACACTTTGACAGTGTGTACTGTGTAGTGTACAGTACAGTTTGAAATTCCATTACTTCAATCATCAATGTGGTTAATTAATAAAACAAAGAAATTAATTTCCAATATTTCAACCTGCTAGAAAATATTTTTCTAACACAATAGAAATCTAGTTCCACGAAATATAATGCAAATCGATAACTGTTAAATATAAACACGTCTAAAAAAAACAAATAAATTAGTCATCAACAACAACCGATAAAATCAAGCAGACGCAACTGGCCGCCATTTATGACTCAACCGGTATACCTCCGCAGTAAATAATTTCCTTTGTTATTTCCATAAAAAAATAAAGGAGAAAATATATGTAAATGCATTTTAAAATTTTATAAAAATATTGGAAATAGTTATATTTAGAAAAACCGTTTGAAAAAAAATTAATATTCATCCAATGATAAACATTGTAGACCGATCATTTCGTTTGTCTTGTACGAGGAGACCAAGCGCCGAGGGAGAGAGTTCAGTGGAAAGATATTTACAAGTAACAGGTAAGAATAAAAAGAGTTTTTTTCTTTCCCTCTCTTTCTTTTAACTGCCGGTTCTGGCTGTAGTAATTCAAAAGAGAATCACTGAACAGATTCTTTTTTTTCTTTTGTTTTTAACTGTGTTCTTTATGATAAAACAACGAAAAAGAAACGTTTTTTAATCATGGAAAGGGCGTGAATGTTTTTGCAATGAAGAGGCCAAATCCAAAAAAAAAATGCAGATTTTTGTCGCATATTCAATATTGAATCGATTATTTCTCGATATTCTGTCTTCTTTGATCAGCTTAGAATTTAGGTAATTATTTTTAAAAAACCGTAGGGGTTCAGACTGTTTTTAAAATATCTTCTGTTGGTCTTGAAAAATCAAAGATTTTCCCCTAAAAATCCCCAAAAACTAAAAGACAGGAACCAGATTTTTATTTTGTCGTCGATGTCTTCTTCGGAAATTTATTTACTTTTTTTCCAGTTTTTTCTCATTTGAAAAACATTTAAAATCTAAAATTAGTTAAATAAGTAATTGTTATTTATATAAAATCTTTTCAGACTTGATTAAAATTTTTTTCTTGGCGATTTTGTTTTTAAAATTATTTCCCATTCTTTAGTTTTAAAAATATTAAAAAAAAACAAAAAACAATTTGGGCTTTTTAAAAAAATTCCGGAAATATCGGGATGAATAAATTTAATTTTAATTTAAATTTTTAAATTTAAAAAAAAGACGAATTCATATTATTTTCTTTTTGTTAAAATCGCATTTAAAATTGGATCTTCTTTATTTGAAAGATTGGCGCAACACAATCTTCCTTTTATTTAGCCTTAACCAAACTTAGTAAGTAAATATCAAGTAATAATGAACAATTAATTATAATAATTGGATAGAAATATTCTAAAAATCTTTCTTTTTTATCCTAAAAAGCCTAATTTATTGATTATTATTATTGTGAGAAAGTAAAACTAAAAATAGTTTTTTTTAGTTTTTCATGTTTTTTCTTCTTTAATTTTTCTTTTTATTAAAATTAAACAAATTTCTTGTTTTATTTTTTATTTTGTTTTAAATTTTTTTTAGACAATGATTGTTGGAAAATGGAAATCTGTTTTTTTGGCTAGAAGAAGTAGTAATCTTTTATTTTCTGATTAAATTCCTTTCAGGGTAAAAATGGCTAAATAAAGAAATCGGCAAAATGTCTTGTATTTTCTCTTCTAATATTTGAGAATTTGACTCTTGGTTGTGTTAGGAAAAGGAAGAAAGGACTCATGTCAATTTGTTTCAATTTATTAATTCTTCCTTTTCCGATATTACAAGCGTTATTAGTAAATAGCAAATATGGAAAAATAGTGAAAAAAAAACACTCAATTCATCTGTGCTTATATATATTCATATCTATCTCTATCCCCTTTTGTCTGACTATCTGTATATCTATATTTGTCAATCTATTTTTGACGATAATTTATCTGTCTTCGTCTATCAATGTGTCTATTCGTCTGTCCTTATCTATCTATCTATCTGTCTATCTATCCTTCTGTCTATCTATCTATCTATCTATCTATCTATCTGTCTGTCTATCTAGCTGTCCTTCTGTCTGTCTGTCTATCTATCTAGCTGTCCTTCTATCTATATTAATCTGTCTCTCCCTGTATCCCTTTTTTGTCTCTCCTCAATTTATTATCAATTTCTCTTTTTTTCAATATGACAAGTGTTATTATGCTACACATGAACAACACTCAACATCTGTGTTTATCCCTTTTTTTTTGTTTGTTTCACCCTTTTTCTATGTAACTCACCCCTTTTTTCTCAGAGAAAAAAATGGTGAAACAGAAAAAGAGTGAGGAACATAGACAGCAAAGAGGGTGATTGAGAGAGACAGAAATGGTGCAAAACAGAGTAAAAAAGGGTTGTCGTAGGAAAAGAAAGAAAGAATTAATGTGAATTTCTCTCAATTTATTATTAATTCCTCTTTTTTGTTATTACAAGCATTATATGAACAACAACCCTTAACTCATCTGCGCTTATTCATATTTAATCATAATCTATTTTCATTCCTTTTTCTCTCTGTCGATTTATTTGTTGATCTATCTGTCTGTCTTTTTTTGTCTATCTCTCCTCTGGGCATTAACAATTTCTCTTTTTTTTTCTTTTTTTTTCAATATGACAAACATTGTTAATGTTGTTAAGGTACATATGAAAACACTCAACATCTGCGATTATTCATATCTATCTATCTATCCCATTTTTTTGTTTGTTTCACCCTTTTTCTATGTATCTCACCCCTTTTTTCTCAGAGGAAAAATGGTGAAATAGAAAAGAAAGGGTGAGATTGACTATCTCACCCTTTTTCAGTCAATCAGGAAAGGTGTTAGATATGAGTAAACATAGATGAGTTGAGTGTTCATATGTATCATAATAACACTTTTGTCATATCGAAAAAAAGAATTAATAATAACTAAGCCCAAGTTCACATTAATTCTTTCTGTTCCTACAACAATAATTTTTTTTCTATCTCACCCTTTTTTTCTCTTTTGCCCCTTTTCTGTCTCTCTCAATTTCCCCCTTTTTTCTGTCTCTCAATCACCCCTTTTCCATCTCTTTCTCTCAATCACCCCTTTTCCATCTCTTTCTCTCAATCACCCCTCTTCCATCTCTCTCTCACTCACTCTTTTTCTGTTTGTTTATTTCACTCACTCTTTCTATCTATCTAGTTTTGTTAAAAATATATGACTATATATTGTTTTAAAAATAAAATTTATATTCTGAGTTTATTTTATTGAAGGCAATTAATTACTGAAATGTAATTTAATGATTTCTCCAGAGCTGCTATTGTTTTGTTTTTAGTCGTCATATTAAAATTATCCTAATAATCAGAATTCATTTCTTTTGGAATAAATTAAATCAAGGTCATAGTTACAATTGGAAAATGTTAGGATTCCCACTATTCAGCCACTAGTTTTTAAATCTATCTAAAATTAGTGTAAATTTATCATTGGAATGATAATATATTTAAAAATAGTCACTAACTCCCAAGTACTGTAGTTTGTAGATTCCATCTCTTCTCTTCTCAAATAATAACTGTGTTTGTATCAAGTTTCATCATATGTGGCGTGGTATATACTATTATCTACTTGAGAAAGTGTGGATTGGACTCTATTCTGATCAGAGACTTGTAGCAATGAGTGTACTTATACTTGATTGATGTAACATCACCAAGACTATTAGGTAACCTTGAAGGCCCAGGAGATCCCCAAGAATGTATTTAGCAGTATAGACTTTTCTCTTGGCCAGTTATCAGGTTGAAGCAGGGGGAAAGAAAGATGAAAAAGTATATTTTCTTTCTTTTTCGATTATCAAACGGAAAGAATGGCGATTTACTGGGCAATACTAAATCATTCCATTCATTTTTATATTTTGCTATTGACTTAAATTACAAAGACACTAGATTCCTTTCTTATTGATGGCCTTTTTTTTTCTTTTTTAAACAAGAGCCTTTATATTTTTATTACTTTTCATGTAATATTGATTCTTTTACAGTTTTTAACCTTTGTGCCTGTAAAGAAACAGTGTGTTAAAAAGGACAGGTATTCCCTTGACATCACTATTATTACTGTATACACATTCTATTTATCTAAGAAAATTTTGTATTTGTGTTTGCATCTCTATTCAAATTGGAACCAGTTTTAGTTCTATCTTTTGGGCTAATTGCATTCCTTTCATGATTTTATGGAAGATAAAGGTTTTTCATATAAATTTAGCTTTGTATGAATATGTTGCAGTCCAAAATTGTCTGGTCAAACTTGACAAGCAATCAATATGGTTCCTCTCTTCTTACTCTGTCAGTTTCTGCCAAAATAATTTTCTTTTGAGAAATTCTTTTCATCCCTACAGAAGAAAATTTGGGGTTATTATTGTTAATTTAAATTTCTAGTTGTAGAAGTTTGTTTTATTATAGAGAGAAATTAATTCCTGAAAAACAAATTCTTTCAGTATTTTTACTCATGCATAATTTTCAAGGTCTGCATTTATTTTTGCATATTCTTTTTCAGAAATAAATTTCACAATTATTTTTAAGAAATGTTATGTGGAATTCTGTTTGGATAAGTTCCCCCTCCACTCTTATTTTCCTGCTTCTATCAACATTTTCTACAGACTTTTGGTAGGGTGGAGTAAATTCTTTTTTCATATATCAGAGTTACCCATGTAGAAAACTAAAAAGTACAGATGGTTGTAATGAATAATGAAAGTGTTTGTAACTTTTCACGTCCATTCAAGGACACGTCATTTCATCCATGTGTTTTGGATTTGGGCAAAACAAATATTCATGGTCTTATAAATCTGTGAGAAGTTTGTTTGCTAATTTGACAAATGAAATCATTTTTCATGTTCAGTTTTATTATTTTGACTGCTTATGTACTTGATTCAATTGATTTACTTTCTGATCATCATTAAAGTGACATAATTTTTTGAGTTGTGCTAAAGCAATACTTTTTGTGAAATTTTCAAAAATGAACTTAATGAATTTTTAAACATGGGAATAAAATTCAGTATTTTTTAAACCTATCAGCAAAGTTAATAAATGTTTCAAGGTGAACTACTATTGCAATTGTAGTTTCAAATACATTGTATGGATCTATTGTTTTTATTTTCTTTCAACTGGTTCAGTTTCCTTTTCTTTAAATTATTTTTCCCAAGAGGAAAAGACATTAAACTCAACTGTATGTTTCTAAATATTTTCAGAAAAAGAAAACAAATGTTTGATGTTTTATATTAGGAGATAGGTTTGCAATAGGAGTAGATAAGTTTGACTACCGTCCGGTTCACACTCCTCTTCGGTCTTTCAAACAGGAGAAGAGGTTTATCTTTTGTTTTCTGTTTAGGGTTGGTTTTCTGGTTTCTACTTTAATCTACTTCAGTTCTATACTTCTAACACTTGACTTATACTAATACAACTCCATGCAGTAACACTCTACCTTGAATGGCTCTTGGACCTTGTATTGGGTGAATATTAGTAAAAAAAAAATTAAAAAAATTGAAATTATTAAAAATATATTTTCCTCCTTATATGAAAGTCAGTATTATTGATCTTTCAAGATTTGGCACTTTAGTCTAGAATAGCATTGATTCTGAAAGGATAGTAATAGTGAGAAATCTCTTGATTTTATTTGCTGCCTATCTATTTATAATAATAATAATAATAATAATAATATATGATGGAATATCAACCTGTAACTGAATGGGACCATTTTTTATACTAATTCAGTTTTTCTCAAAACCATTTCTTGATGTTTTCTTAAGTGCTTTTTGAGCCTTACAAGAGATTTGCCTTTCACTCTGCATGTGGTGCATGTGAATTTACTGCTAAACACAAGCTCACTTGAATGTGTCCTTATGAAAATGCTAAGTCCACTTGATGATTTACAAACCTTACCATGGATGTTGCCTCTCAAACCTTGCTACATATTTTATGTTTGCTGTATGGTGCCAACTAGATCTGATTTTATCAGTTTTAGATAAACATCATGGATCTTAGAATTTTAAGTATTCCCTCAGCTCCAACAATCTCTCTCTCTCGTATTTCATTTCCAAATGACAAATTAGTCTTCTCAAAATTTTGCAATCATTGATCTACAAATAGCCATTCTTGTTTGCATATATATATATATATATATATATATATTTTAGTGGATACCCATATTTGTGTAGATGCTTCATTTATTTTAAACTGTATTTTATTTTGTCTATAGGCCTGCAGATAAACAGAGCGTCTACACAAATATGGGGGTTTACTAAAAATAATGTTATATATAATTTTTTAAAATTGAAAAATTTACTTACTGCAAATTAATATCCATTTTTATGATTATTTTTATTCCTCTCCTTATGACATAGTTTCATAGTTCACATCCACTTTTTAAAGGTTTAAATGTTTTTTTATATAAATGTCCATTTTTTTTTTATTTGCATTTTGTTTTACTTTTTTATATAATTAATACAAGTAAAAGGTTTGTTACTTTGCTGATTGATGCTATCTTCAGCACTTCAGCATCCCAACTCCGGAGTTTCGTAGATGGATCCTCTGGGAATTACTCCATTCACTCATCAGGTGTATCCCAGCATATATATATATATATATATATATATATATATATATATATATATATATATATATATATATATATATATATAATAATATCAAATCTGTAAGTGGAAAGGATAATCCAAGTAGGTCTTTTAATATAAAATATTAAAAAGATGTATTGTATACAGAGCAATATGATATACATCAAAGGAAAAACTTAACACATTTCAGAAAATCTGATAATAAATTTATTTCAGCAGGTAAGTTTTTAATACCTGCCTCATCAGACCAAAATTACAAAATGGTTTAAATTTATTCAGACAGTATGTTAAAAAAAAATTTTTTAAATTTAAAAATAAATCACAATCTAACATGTCTGGATAAATTTTAATCATTTTGTAGTTACGGTCTGATGAGGCAGGTATTAAAAACTTACCTGCTGAAATAAATTTATTATCGGATTTTTTTGAGATGTGTTAAGTTTTTTTCCTTTGATATATATATATATATATATATATATATATAATTTTGCAACGAGAACATGACTCAATAAATGCTCAATTCACATAAGATGTCTCTGGACCGATTTTTTTCACTATCTCCCCACACTTTTTAAAAAATATCATTTTTAACCTGGCATTCACATTTATTCGTTTTTTTTTTTTGTTTTTTTATTATTATTATTAATTTTGTATGTATAGATTTATATTCATAGCCTCTTCTGGGAGTAAATATCAAAAATCTTTATGTAAGTGTAATGGTGTCAGCACCCATAGAATTGGAATTTTCAGGAGTCCAGTTAGTAATTATGTCTTCTCTATTTCTCTTCAATCATCCTCATCCTCTTTTCTTTGATATTATTATTCCAGGTGTTGTCTATTGTCATTTTATGCTTGTTAATTGCTTATGACATCAAGTTTCTTGAAATCTTGCAAAAAGCAATGACAAAGCCTCTCTGTTTATGATATTCTTTATTTCTTTGATATTGTCATTTATATTTTGTAAGATTTGGGAATTTTCTTAACGGCAATGATGTCTTGAAATATTGTGAAAAAGTTACAAAGTGATTTTAGCTATTTGAAATTTTGTCATGCTGCACAAACATCTTCAAATGTTTTTATCAAAAACCAGAAAATTAGGAACTTTTGTTTTTGTATTTTGAGACATTTTCTTTTTCTTTTCTTTTTTTAGGTTATAAATTATCAGCCAAAAACTTTTGTTTTTTTACTTTTTTTCCAAAAATTCTCTCAAAACAATTTTTATTTTTTAATTATGCAATATGAAATAATTAATTACTGTTTATATTTGATTCAAAATCTTGACATATTTACATATTTTTTAAAAGTTTTTTTTTTTTTTTCAAGAAACTGAATTGGGTGTCATTCATGGTTTGTGGCATTTCTGACATTATGGGTTGCCTAGCTGTTTATTTTATTTTTTAAATAGGTTTATCATGCTGAATTGCTCAGAAAGAATTTTTTTATTTCTTACAAGGATCAAATCACTTTTTTTATGCAGCATTTAAATTGGGAAGCTGACCTTAGAGAATGTTAGGTGTGGTTACCAATGGAATCTCTCAGATTTCTTGACTGAATTTTTAGCCTGTATTTTTGTTTTCTGAATGAAAAATTGTTTTCACTTTGGCTATCTTCAAGCGTTGGTTTTCTTGTTGGAATTTCTAAAACCCTTTTGCACCGTCTGGTTGTTTGGTAGAGAAAACCTTGTATCTGTAAGATTGCTAACATGGTTTCCGCTCTTCAGCTAGTAGTAATTCACATTTCCTGATTTTTATGAGGAGAATACATATTTTTGTTTGAGATGACCTCTACTAAATCCTTGTTAGTATTGTTGTTGCAATTTGGGAAAACAAGCAAAAGAGGTTGTTGTTAGAAGGCCCTAAACATTCTTCATGATTAGCATTTTTGGTAGTTGATTTCGTAAAACACTGTGAGTTGGTTATTGTTTCTTTTTATTATTGAATAAGGCCAAAGAATGTTTACACATTCTTGAAAGATATTTTATAAATTGAATTTAGCCTTACAATCTCATGTTTCCTTTTTGTGAATGTATATGTGTAAGCCAAACCAACAGCTGCCATAAGAATTTAGGCCTTTTGTTTTGACATCCAATGCACTAATCCTGTGCCATATCTGCGAGTACAGGTCATGGAGAATTTGTTGATAATGAGAGAATAATTTCATTACTATTCAATGATGTTTGGCAAATAGGAGTGGCAAAAGTTTAGATATTTCTTTTTAGTGAGAAATAACTTTTCTTTAAGACAAACTTTTGGAGATAGTTTGTACATGACAAATTATTATTTTTTTTTTTTTTTCAAATAAAGAACCCCCGAAAAACAAACTTTTCAGTTTTTGGGATAACTTGTAATCCAATGAAAACTTTTTGTTAATTCTGTTAGATGATAGCTAAAATTATCTACAAAATCAACTTAGTAAAACCAAGTGATATTTGTTTTTGTTTTTTTTCTCCACATTATAAACAAAATGTTTTTCCTGAAATTGTTGTTCAAAATGGAATATGTGTTCTTAAAAGTTGATATTTCTTTGACCTTTTTCAAGAAATGTGTATCAAGCAAAGCTGAGTTGGTATATAGAATCAAAGTAAAAACATTTACTTTCTATTCTGGTTTCATGTTCTTAGACATTGGAAAATTGATCTAAAACTTTTTTGTCCCAAATTGAATTCCCTTAACAAGTAAAAACCCTGTTCATGCACATCATTTAGCTCTTACATTTTTTTTTTTTTTAAGAGGCAGAGAAGGAACTTTATTAACTCTGTTGTGGATGATGCTTCATTTTAAAGAGAGAGAGGGAGAGAGAGAGAGAGAGAGAGAGAGAGAGAATTTTAATTTATAAACACTTCCTGAAGCATTTGTAAAGAATAACTTGAAGTACTTATTGTTTGCATTCTTTCATGCTTCTGTTAGATTTTCTTTTCCTGCATAAGTTACAAAATTATGAGCAGGACATTGAATTGTGTTAAAAGAAACATTTCCTGTTTTGCTTTGAAATTGGCTACTTAAAAATCATTTGTGATGAAAGCAGAGCTTTAGTTTGATTGCTTTTCACTAATTAATCAGATCAATTAGCAGAATAAGCAGTGAGGTAAGTAAAATCCTTTTGAAATTGTGCAGGATTAATGATTGCAGTGACCTGTGACAAACTTGAAGGTCATGTAATACCTCCCTCTGTCCTTGCAGTTGTGTGATGGTAACTTTAAAAACAATGCTTTCTTTATTTTTACTCATAATCTTCGTAGAAAGAAACAGCAAGCTGGTTGCCTTAATTCATTCGTTGGAAAATAGGCTTCCTTACTTTCTCGTGTTTCATTCCTCGTCTTTTTCTATTAAATTAATTACACCCACGATTTGATTATTAGACTTCACAAATTTTTCATGTCTTCCTTTTGCTTTGATTGTTTATAAAGGGTGGATAGCTCTGCACCATCTGTCAGACTTTTCTGGAGCTACAAATAATTTTTTTTTGTATCTGTCTCTATTTCTGAGACGAGGTGTTGTAACTATTTACATTATTTACATTTTTGAACTGTTGTCCTCATCTTTATTGATACATTCATGACGTTTCAGTGATTGTATGCCTTGGCCTTCTTCAGGATCTGTCTATTTCTAAGATGAGGTGTTGTAACTATATGCACTATTTACATTGTTTGGACTGTTGTCCTCATCTTTATTGCCATATTCACCTTCAACATCTGTCTCTATTTCTCAGATGAGGTATTGTAACTATTTACACTATTTACATTGTTCGAACTGTTGTCCTCATCTTTATTGTCATATACACAATGTTTCAGCCATTGTAAAGGGTTCAGTTTGAAATTCCAACTTATATCACCTGAAGAAGGCCAGCCATACAACAACTGCAATGCTGTGAATATAAAAATAAATATGAGGACAACAGTCAGAACACTGTCAATTTTTTTGTGTATTACTGCCTCTGTTTAAATACACACTTTTTGTTAACTGCCAGCTTATATATGAGTTGTTCTGGTAGATAAATCAGTAAAAGGCATAGAATTTTGATTCCTCCTCTCAGCGTTAAAAGGGTCAAAAGTATGTCTTGATGTCTCCAGCAAAATCCAGTGGAATATGATTGTTTAAGGAAACAAACATCATGTCAAAGTGTGTGGGTCCTCAATTAAAACAAAAAGACTTTATATCACCTTTTTATCCTCCAGAGAAACCAAATAATTAGCCAGTCTTTGGTCTGTGTATCTTGATGGTTTCTTCTCCGTATTGAAAAATGCTTACTTGCTTTTAATGTCCTGTTATAAGAATTAGTAGTAAATTCTATTGTAGGGAATTAATTATAATGTTAGCTTTATGATGAAATGATCCAAAATACAATTATTAAGATAACTGTTAGAAGATCATAGCAAAATACTAATAGCACTCATTGCAAGGAAAGGCTCTAAATACTTGGAGTTATTATTCTACAAAAGAAAACCTGTATTAAATGTTTCACCACATATGTTATTTTAAAAGGTATATAAAATAATAATATGTATAAATATTTGATGCATTCATTCTCCGGTGTGTTTGATCTCTAGGAAACGATTTTGTGTATGACAGCACTATGTGTATAATGGAAAATTTGAATTCTAGCATTCCCCAAAACCATCAGGATGTAACAAGCAAAATCTTGTCTACCATACTGACAAGATCTATTTCTTGATAATGACTGAGATGTTCGAATATACGTGAACAAAAACAGGGCAAAACATTGAACTGCGGACAGTTTATTCACAATTTTGATCCTGATGTACAACATCATATTCAGAAATTAGAAAAATACAATGAAAAAAAATGAAACAGACTTTATCAGTTGAATTTAATAGGACTTTTCAATATGAATTTTTGCTGCTTAAATATACCCTTTACTCATCATGGGGGGTAGTGAACAAATTTTCTGCAGTATTGCCACTTTAAACTAACCTTATGTCAGATTTGGCAGCGATGCAGGTGTACTGAAAAATTCTTAATTAATATCAGTAAAAGGTTTGTCACTTAGCTGATTGATGTTACTTTTAGCATTCAGACTCCCGAGTTTTGTAGACTGACCCTTCTGGAATTGCACCATTCACTCATTAGGGGGGTTATCGGAAGTATTTTTTTTTTTATCTAACATTATTTCTTATTACTATATATAAGCGTTATTTGTAGTGGGTATCTGATGCCTTTGACAGAAATCAAGCCAGCATCTCTTTTTTTACTTCAGGTAAACCATTTCTTAAGCCAAAGCATGTAAAAATGGGATGCGGGTTCAGTTTCTGCCAGCAGCACAATTTTTCTTTAGTAGGACTTCTCATTTTAGGCTGGTCATTAATTTCACTGTTTAATAAAAAAATAAAAGGTACCAACTCAAAATAACATCTATATATAATATCTATATAGTAATAATATATATATATATATATATATATATAAAAAATGTCCAAAACTAAATTTCTTTCCATTAGTCATCTGAGAGATCACTTTCTGCTTTCCATCAGCATGGCTGATGCTAACCTCCAGGAAAATGATTTGTTGTGACTTCTTGGGCTAACATTCTCAGCTGACATGAAATTTAAAGACTATATTGAATCCATTGCTAGGTCAACTGCTAAGAAGGTTGGTTCGCTGTGTCGTGCGAGACAGTTTTTCTCTCCAGAATCTATCTTACATATCTATAAGTCTATCATATTATTGGTCCTGATCTGGCAGTTTGGCTTCAGTTACTTTCCCACCACTGTAAAGTTGCTTCCCTGTGCCTTTTCTATAAATACTTTCATGGTAATTGTTCGGATGAGCTTTCATAGAGACATTCAGGTACTATGGAAGATGTAATAAGAAAGGTAAGTAAAGATGCATTATTTTGGTGTTAGGAATATTTTTTGTTTTTTTTTTGGGGTCAGTGTTTGCGGCTAGCTAAGTTTAAAGTTAAGACAGAAGAAGACTGTCCTTTTCCCCAATACCCATTTTTGGCTTTGTGCCACATTTTGTATATATTACAAATAAATATCGCTCTTCGCTAAGGTACCTAGATTTTTTTAATTTAATTGCAGTATGAGACTGGCATTGAGATCTCATCAATTTACAGTTGAGCTGGTTCAATGTAGTCGTAAATTCTCTGCTAACAGTTTCTTTTTTCACACTTCTTGCTTGTGGAACTTGCTTCTGGCTCCATGCATTCCAGCCAAATTTAATCTGCAAAAATTTAAGTGCAATGTCAATCACTGTCTACTGTCTTCCTGATTACTCTTTCTTTCCTCTTCCTGCTCATTATTAATGTTTCTGTTCCTAGTTCTCCCACACCCAGTAACCCCTTGTGTCTTAGTGGCTTTACTGCCTTGCAATGTATGATACTGATTAATATATATATATATATATATATATATATATATATATATATATATATATATACCGAATTCAAGAATACTTTCATCAGTCACACTACTACATGCCTATCCAGATGCCTTACATTGCACCTATCTGACCACAGCTCAATTAGGACACATTTAAACGCACAGGAAATCTACCAAATTCCTTCCCCAACATACTAGTAGAAAATACAAACATAATAACCTCATCCAGATGTAAAAAAAAAGATTAAAAATAATGGAAGCCTTGATAAAAATAAAAAAAAAGCAAAAGCCAACACTCAATAATATTAACTACAGACACAGCCACAATGTGCTGTGTTTGGAAAATAAAACATTCCTATAACTCTAGATAAATACACACAACTCATACACCCAATTAAAAAACAAAAATAAAATGATCATTGATAATGGCTAAATGTATAGACAAAAATACTTGGAATTATGGAACATTTGCACAGGTTCCTGTGTCCAGAAACAAAGCATTTGTTTGAACACAAAAAATTAAACAAAAAGTCTAATCACAGTATCTTGTTTATTGTCTTTAATGAAACATGTATAAATGAAGGATTGCTGCCTAAATACACACACACACACACACACATATATAATAAAATGGACTAAGTCTGACATTTATTTTAATACATTTTCTGTTTATACGTTATTTTTATAGATACAAATATTTAAGTAAAATAAGCTCTGTTTATTATAAACAGTATTAACTACATTTACCAGCCTGAATGTCAGAGAGATTTCATAGAAAATATTTCTCCTCTGACAGGAATCAAACCTGCATCCATTTTCTATAAGAAGAATCAGTATTTGCAAGAGATTATTTGATGAAATGTAAATAAATAATGGTTTCCCATTTAGGGGACATGTGTATGAAAAAAAAAAGATATAGAATCTGTTTTGTTATTTCGTTTATTTTGAATTTCTAAGAATACAGTAAGTAAAAACATTTCTAATAACATCATCTTTATATAATCAGTAAGCAGTCGTCTTATATTACAGGTAGAGGATAAATTCAGGAAAATTTGTTATATTTTTTTACCTAGTCTTATACGCAGAAATATATATGATAATTATGTTGCAAAATATTTCTTTGTAAAATAAGTGCTTTTTTTTATCATTAAGCTATGAACTTATTGATACATCTCTACATATATATATACCTCTGTGTATATCTAAATCAATCCTTTTATAGTATAAATAATTAAGTAAAAACCCTCTTTCTGTTGCTGTCTCCAAATATCCCTGCTGTGACAATCTAAATAGTTTTAAATCTGCTTTGTCTCTTTGTTGTTATTCATTTGGCTACTCATGTTTCCCCTTGGATAATAACCTTTTATTATTACTAATTTCAGGTTGATCCAAATGGATTATGACTCATTAATAAACAACATAGATGTAAACAATTTTCTAATGCTTTCAGGATTAAACTTGATTAAACTCATTAGACATTTTTGCAAATCAAACAAAGACTTTAACTTATTGCTTTGTTAATCAACATGTTTCATAAATGTCATCTTGTACAACTAGTTAATAGTAGTCAGTGATTAGTCGAATAACAACAGGGATCCATAGCATCACCACATTATAGCAGTGAGGTTTAAAAATAATTAGATTATGATTATTTTGTCAATACAAGTATTGTTAATAAGTCTGTCATATGTCAGTGCATGGTAAAAAAAAAAATTGTGCAAAAAATTAAAAAAAAATTTTTTTTTTTCAAATATATGGTAAATGGTTAAGAAGTTACAAATGAAATTTTTTTTTCATTTCCAAACATTAATATAAGACAAAAAACATTATAGCAACAAAGTTTAAAAATAATTAGAATAGGATTATTTTTGTTATACAAGTATTAAGTTTGTTGACAAGATTGGGTAAAGTCATAAAAACATAGACATCAAAAACAAATATATGATGAGTTTAGATATAAAATCTTTATATACAAATGTTCTTGTAAAGAAATGTCTGAATTTACTAAAAGCACACTTAACTAAAACCATAACAAAATTACTTATTCCTACACAAAATCATAAAAATGTGCCATTTAATTACTAATCAATGTTTTTCACCTTCAATAATAATTTTTATAAAAATAAATTTAGTTAACCGATGGGGGTAGTCATTTCAGATACATAGATGATTCTCTATTAATATATCCACAAGACAACTATTGTTAGAAGTCTTTTATATGACAGAAGAAAATGCACAGGAAATAATTTTTTCTAAATATCTGGTAAATGGCTAAAAGTTATTTTTATTTCTAAGTTTTTATATCCAAACATTAATGTCAAACAAAAAACTTTGCTTATTTCAGAGAAGAACATTCTGACAGTTTATTTAAATATATAACACTAATAGTTTTCTAAATTTCTTTATTTTTAGAATATTAATTGATATCAGTGTGTCTGTGTGTATAAGTACTTTGCTTATTATTGAATCTATAATATTTACTGTGTAGCTAAATAAGTTGGTCCATTTACAATTTGAAAAAATTGTCACTTCTGTCCTTCTGTCTGATAAATTCCTCTGATGCAAGCTGTCAATAATTGATGTAACCGTCAATTCACACATTGAAACAAGTCACTACTGTTAAGGTTAAGACATCCTTCTCTTATTTTCAATTAAATTTTTTCTGCTAAAAAAGTAAGTAATGTTTGTTTCCAATTACATTTAGTAAACTTTAAATTTTTTAATTTTCCTCAAATAACTTTTGAAAAAGGTATAATTGATTTTTGCAAGATTTTTAAACAGAGAATTTAAATTTTGTTAACAAATTTCTCAAAAATGGCAGACATTGATTTTATGGCGATTTCATTGACTCAAAAAAAAAACAATTTTTTACTAACATTTCAGATGTTCTAGGAAGTATTAAAAAAATGTAAAAAACATAAAAAATACTTTGGTTTTTCCTCTTAATAATAACATAAACATTTAGACAACAAAAATTGTTTTCATACAAGTTTGGGATCTTTTTTCATCCTTGTATGCTCTTATTTACCGAATTAATGGTGATTCCTATAACAAACCCTGCAAAGAGTTGATAAACCATAGAAAACGAATCAATCAAATACTGTTGACTCTTTCTTTTCAACATGATTTTTATTTTATTCTAAAGGAACATATTCTAAAGTATATCTTTAAAACCAGAAGCTTATGATGTAAAATTACATTCATTCCATTGATATACTTTATTTATAACAATCCATAAAGAAATGAACATTTAATAACATTCATATGATCTTATGCCCAGTTATTTATGAAGTAGTAAGAGATATATTTTGATAAGCTGTCAACTAAAATAGTTACTCTTATTTCTAAATTCAGAATATTTATAATGGCCAGCAGGCAGTGATAATCATAAAAAATGTTAGCTCAATATTTGAGAATTCTTTAGCCAAGTTAATTTGATTTGAAATTAATAAAACTATTCTTCCTAATTCTACTCATTAGTTCTATTATCTTCTTGCTAATCCTGTCATAAGATTTATTTTTACTCTCTTATTTCTGTCTTCTATTCTTATTTGTGTAATGTTGATTATTCAAAAGGTAGTTCAGGCTGGAAATTATGTGATTTTGCTTAATACAAACAGGAAACTCCAATAATTGAGATTAGAAAAGTTGGTCAAGTTGTATCATTATAACCTGGACATCTTGATGAGAATTTGTGGCAATGCTGATAATCCAAAATTTGTTTACACTATTTGCTATGAGAGAATCTGAGCTAAAAGATAATGTCCCTGACTTTGTTGTCTGTGGCTACATTTCTTCATGTGACACTCAAATACATAATTGGTTGAAATTTCCTAGGAACTAATTCTTCAAAGCTGATCCTTATGGTAAGCCTTTGCCAAAATGCAACAATATGTAGAGATAAATTGAGTATTGGTCATTTTCTTTGTCCAACTGATAATTTGTAAGATCTTTGCAGTGGGCGTTTAGAGTACACAGCAATTATGAAAGGAGAGGAGAAAACCATTTGCCTGGGTTGTTTATTTGTATTTATTCAAGGAATGGCTTGTTAAATTTTAACACCTTCTTGGATTTTCATTTTCCTCTAATATGAAATGAAAAGATTATATTGAATCACTTGCTAGGTCTGCTACTAGGAAAGTTGGTTCACTGTGTCGGACTAGACAGCTTTTCTCTCCAGAATCTTTCTTACATATTTATAAGTCTACCATTCATCCATGCTTTGAATATTGCTATCACATCTGGTTTGGTGCTCCTGTTATATACTTAAAGATTCTTGATAAAATCCAAAGAAGAATCTGCAGCGTTATTGGTCCTTTCCTGGCATCTTGTCTTCAGTCACTTTCCCACTACCATAACATAGCTTCCCTGGGCCTTTTCTATAAATACTTTCATGGTAATTGTTCTGATGAACTTTCTTCTTTGCTACCTAGACTTTACGAATGTAAGCACAGTACTAGATTGGCAGCAAGGTCTCATCACTTTACAGTTGAAATGATGAGATGTAACTGTAAATTCTATGCTAATAGTTTCTTCTATCACATTTCTTGCTTATGGAGCTTTCTTATAGCTTCAACATTGATCTTCAAAAATTACAATCATTCTCTTCTGTCTGGTGCCATAAGCTTGAATGTCTGGGTGGTGTAGTAGATAATGGCTTGGAATTCTTAATTGGAGAGCCGCATTCCAATTCCTGTTGGGTTTGTTATATTCACTTATTTGTAAATACATTTGGGAGTGGTACAAATCCCTCTACTCTCTCCACAGTTATGGGTTAATTAGCAAGACTTGTAGCACTAAACCATTATTATCTCCCTCCCCATATTTTCTGGCTTTAAATAACCTGCAAAAAGTTGATAAGTTGTAGAAAATTAATTAATCAATAGTGTGTTTTTGTCATATTCTTTAACACTGAATTTTTAATATTTCCAAGAACATTCTTGTTTTAGCAGATCTCTCACTAAAACAAGAAAAATGTCCTGACCTCCTCTTCCCCAGTCCTGTATATCTACCTAAAGCTGCCTTTGTGAAGAGGTGCAAGCATTTCCTCTTAATATAACTAGTCATGCCACCTAGGCATGAGTCAGGGATAAAGACTGACGTCAGAGTTTGCCTTTCTTTAGAAGTAAAACAAGTGCAAAACTCAATTTGTCCTTTGCAATAAAAAAAAAAATCCCAAACTTTGAAAGTGTTTCTTCAAAGAAAATTTGATTAGAGATGATTTCCAGTTTTGAGTTGATATTTTCACATGACTCATTTACAGCAATTAATAGACTGCAAAAAAAAAAAAAAAATACAAAATAATTTTCATGCAAATTGTTTTCTTGTTAGTCTTGAAATACCAATGGAAAATTCTTTGACTCTAAGTGCCAACATCAAAGAAAATCCTTGAAAAAACAATAAATTTGACCATTCCCCACAATTTACTTCTTGGCATAAAATAGCCCCAGGCAGGTTGACATGCTGTTAAAACCAATCAATCAATTAATCTAGTGCCAACATGTGTGAGTGACATTATGATTGGGACACCCACGTAGAAGAAGAGATTGTGAGATGGGCTCAGAATGAGGGTCCTGTTGTTTGTTTACATGTGTGTATGTAATTTCCAATCAATTTTGAGAGTTAAAAGATTTGGATTAACTTTAGCTGATAGAGAGCATGAAAAAAGTCTTTTAATTAAAACAATTGTTTGTATTAGAAAGAAGGATTATGAATCAGGTTCAAAGAAAAATATTATTAGACATAGAGCTTTTTTAGAATTATTAATCAACTAGAAAATATTTAGAATAAAATATTTGAAACATTTACATGTAATGAGTTTGATATGCAGAATTGGGAAATTGTTCTTGGAAATAGTTATTCTCCAGAGATTTTCTTGGCCTTTTTGATGCTTGACTTGATGATTTACCATTTTTTGTTCTGTATAGGTGGAGTTAAGTTAACTTTCAATACTTCATTCTCCTTCCTTGACCTCCAAATCTAATATGAATATCAATTCTTGAATCAAGAGCATGATCAAGCCGAGAATGGAGTACTGTCATATTTGGGTAGGAACTGCAAAAACTACACTTTCTATAGCTTCTTCCTGTGAATCACTGCTCTCTGGAACCAACTCCAAGAGGATGCTTCCTTGATCATTACACTCTTAACCTGTTCAAATCTAGGGTTAACCATTACCTTCCTCTCCTATCCATGAAAACTGTTTCCTAACATAACTCTCTACCTCGAGTGCCCTCCAGGCCTTTTACTGAGAGAACCTTACTGTAAAAAAAAAAATTAAAATCTCCAGAGTGAATTCTGGTCTCAAAAAAAAAATTGTTCTAGTAAATTGTATTTTGGGAACTTATATTTTTCTGGAAGAAACTAAAACATTTTATTATTCAGAAAAATATCTTCATAATTGTCTCAGAAAAAAGTTCTGTCATTTTTTTATAAAGTTTCTTGTCCCATTGTATAATTTTTCAATATAAATGCATCTCATCCAATTAGAAAGGAGGGATTAGATTTCACAAAAGGTGGTGGTGGGGGGGGTCGTGATAATGAAAGGCTGTTAACAATTTATAAGAGCTTTGTTATACATGGGGACTTGACAATTTAGGTGGCTAGTTTTCTATTTTGTTGGCTGGTTAGTTTATAATTTTTATTTATTTATAAATGGTTTATTATTAATTTTATTGTCTTTTCACTGCATTGTTCACATTTTTAGATTTTTAACATAAAAATTCTTTTGTTAATAGTTTTCATGTATTTTTTTGTCCTTTCAATTCGGAATGTTTTTTTCATTGCAAAAATTTTACTTCCATTTTTTTTTTACTGACAATGTGCTTAAGTCTTTCATCTCTAAATTTATCAAAGGAGAAAGAAAGGAACAGCAAATTCTGTCTGTGAGTTGGAAATACCTCTAAATCAGGCCATGCTTGCTCTACATAGACATATACCATTTTGGAATAAGGATGACCCTGGGATTGAAAATTTGCTCTTCATCTGGTGCTTAAACATCCAGCATTGGCATTTGTGTCTGGAAGAGAAAGGAACTATTAAAAACATGGCTGTGGAGTTAGGGGACAAAACTTTTGACTCCGGACTTTGACTCCTCTTTATATAATTAAGTGATTATGGCCTACAAATCTCATAAAGCCTCTGCATATGCTCCTAACTTGAGTAGGCCTACATTATTATAATTAGTTTATATCAAAGAATAAAGATATTGTGGATTTTATATCATACTTATTCATTCTTCAATATTTTCTAACAGAATTAGAAACAAAATCTTTGAAAGGAGGAACAATAAAAATAAAAATGATAAGACTTTTTACATATATATATATCTTTGCAAATAAGAAATAAGTACAGAACAAAAATAAAACTATTTTATAACAGACGTTGAAATATAATCTTTCAGAGGATATAAAAGACATAACAAAAATAAAAATTCTATAATGTAAGATGTTTTTACATATATAGTTCTGCAAATACAAAATAACTACAAAAAAATAAAATGAATTTCTTTAAAGGAAATTGTAAATATACAGTAGAAGAAATAACAATGAAAATAAAGATTCTATAATGTAAAACTTTTTACATAAAGTATAAATTCAACCGAAGTTGGAGTCTGTATAGTTTTACCAACTCCAACTCCATTGACCCCTTAATTGCTTCTGACTCCACAGACCTGGTTAAAAATTCAAATTTGAAAATAACTGAAAAAAAATTAGTGATCTTAAAAATTTTAAATTTATCTAAAACTTTGTAAATTAAGGAAATCAATTTCATTTCTTTAAAATGCAAAGTGTGGCTTTTAAGCTAGTTTGTTAAAACAGAAAAATTCCATTTAGAATAAAAGGATGTGGCACAATGTAATAGAAATTGGTTTTAATTGTTGGATGGAGTTTGTATTCTGATTGGGACTTGATTTGTTCTTCCTTCTATTAATCTGCTTTAATGGCAACAAATATGACCCAATGCAGCAGGACTCATCACAATTGAAATGGCAAGATGGAATCATAAGTTCTATCCTAACAGTTACTTCTATCACACTTCTCATTTGGGGAACTCTCTTTCAGCTTCTTGTTTTCCTGACAACTTTGATCTTCAAAAAATTAAATGCAATGTCAATCATTAATTTCCATTCTTTTATTGGCCTCTTCCCTTAATAATGCTTTTTACTCAAATTCTTTTATATTCAGTAACCCCTTGTGTCTTAGTGGATTTATCTCCTTGCTTGAAGTGAAATGATTAAAAACATGTTTGTGTCCCACTGCCTGTCATCTTGACATAGCTTACTGAAAGCTTATATGCCAGTATCAATCCTTAATGAAGATTGAGGCAGTAACTGAAAACCAATTTTCATTCATTAAAATAATAATTGTTTTTGCTAACTATTATTTCTGCATTTTATTTCTTTTGATTAAGGCTTTAAAAAATGCAGATTTTAAAAATATATATAAATATTCACAAAAAATATATAAAACAAAGTGGGGGGTGGAGAAGAGTAAGGGTAAAAAAATGTCCATTACTTAAAAACTAAATCTAGACTCAAAGTGTCTTATGTTAGGTCAGGCATAGGCCACCTTTTTCAAACAGTGGGCCACATGATCTATGGCCCTTCACAAGGTGGTCTGCACTATTAAAAAGATTCAAAGTAAATTTTTGTAGTAGGTATTCCACCCATTTTCATGATAGAAGACCATATGCATAAGCATATACCTTAGAAATATGGAGTGAAGTTTTCTTTAGAAAATATTTTTATAATTTAAAAAAATTAAAGTCATTGTCTAATATTAATACTGATGACAGTGTGATTAACACATGACAAACACGTGTGAATTATTTCTAATTTATTCATTTGAAAATGAAAACATTTCTTCTTTAGAGAAAAAAATTCTTATGTATGTTTCCTCTTTCAAAAGCAAATGATGTTTACACGCATGATCTTCCTGAGTGAAAATCATCAATGGTTGAAAAAGCTGACAATGTTACTTTTGTTCCCCGAAAATTTACAAAATTCAACAAACATTGTACTTAATTATTGTTTATGTTAATGTTTATACAGGGGTGCGATGGGTAAATTGTCGCTATTTTATATTTTTCATTTTGCGCATGCATGTTGTTTGTTTTTGATTTTGTTAACTGCAAAGTATAGTAAGGTCAATTGGGCACCATCTTTGAGAAAAAAGAGCACCAGGATGCAATTCACTCCACTAGAAATTTAGAAACGGCATATTGTGCTGCTTGTCATTTGCACCGGAAGCTCAATACAAACATTTCAGTGTGTTTAGGTGTCAATTTGAGGACAGTGCAGAGGATTCAGAAAGAGTTGGATGAGTCCAATGGTGATTATGAAGTTACAGCAGCTCAGAAAACTCACTCTGATTATTTTGATAAAAGAACTTCCAAATTTGTTGGTGAAGACCTCAGACTCAACACGGAGGCATATATCAAGTATCTTGAGGAGGTAGTGCTGTCCTGGGTCAAGAGTGTGGCTGCTGGAAGACCCTATGTCTGGCAACAGGACTCTGCACTATACCACACAAGCTGAAGAACCCAATCATGGCCATCAGACAATTTCTGCGACCACATCACCCCTTACATCTGGCCACCTAACTCCCCAGACTGCAATCCCCTTGATTATTATTATGTGGGGTGCAGTTGAGCGAGAGGCCAATAAAACTTCTTGTAACACCAAAGATGAACTGAAGGCAAGGATTATTGCAGCAATCACTAACTTAAACAAGGAGACTGTCTAGAAAAGTTGCAGGAGATTCAGCTGGAAGCTGTGGTTGAAGCCAATGGCAATTTTATTGAATAAATTTACTCTTTAGTATTTCAAGATATTTTTTGTGTAATTTTGGTAATTATATCTGTTAAAATGAAATGTCAGTGTTATTTTCATTTTTGCATAATTCAGACAACAATTTATCCATCATACCATGTATATGAGAGAGTGTGTGAGTGAACAAGTGAGAATGAAGGAAAACAAAATTTTACGAAATGTTGTTGTTTCTTATGAAATTAAGTGTACTATTCCAAAAGACCAAACAGGTCACATGTGGCCAGTGGACTGCAGGTTGCCCATGACTCTGCTTTGTTGTCTGTTAATGTCTCTAACTCTATTCTAATAGTTATTTCTTTGATACTGGTTATTTATTTATATATTTAAATACTGAAGTGTAAAAACCTAATGATACTATAGATTTAACAAAATATGATGTCATTATGAGCAGAGTATGTGTTAGTAGTTCTTGCCATGAGCAGGAGCTTGTGTACAAGGTCAATGGTAATGATATTAATAGTCAACTGGGATGAGTGTAAACATATGTATTGTGCATAAATTTGCATACATATCAGTATGTGCGTGGGATCGAAGTGGATGAATTTAGATATGAATTGATAATTGGTAAACTAGTGCAAATATATTTTTTTTTAATCATTTTGCCCCAAGGGGGTTACATGGTGTGAAAGAGAATGAAAAGAATTGAGGAAAGGACAAAAAGGAACAGGCTTCAAGAAAATGGAAGATAGTGATTGATGTTGTGTTTAAAATTTTTGTAGATTGTAATTATCAGGGAAGCAAGAAATTGGAATGAAGTTCAACAGGGAGGGAAAGTGTGAGAAAAGAAACTGTTAGGGTAGAAGTGGAAAAATGCATCTAGCTAGTTCAACAGTAAAACAGTGAGACCTAGTTGCCAATCTAGTCTTTCAGTGAAGTATTGGCCTCTTTTTTTTTTTAAAACCAAACATCCTATTGTTTTGTTTGGGAAAAAGAGCTTCAGAAAATAATTTCTTAAAAATATAATTTCAGGAAATCCTTAAAAGATTTCTTTTGCTTTAATATATATATATATATATATATATATATATATATATATATATATATATATACACACACACACACATATCTTTCTCATTTGGCGTGAGGGTAAATGTTTTATGAGCATTATAAAATAGGGAACTCTCCATTCCCTCCAAAAATGTTCCTCAACAGAAACTTCCCTCCTCTGCAATTACTCCTGCAGCAGGAAAATCAAGCCAATTCTTTCACTGTCAAATATGAAATTCTATAAGTACAATTGTGACTTAATCTTTTGAAATTTTTCAGAAAATTCTAAAAAGGAGTTCATTTTGTAGAAAGTCATATTTGAGTTGTGATGTCAGTATTTTACTCTCTACCTTACTCAAATGTATTTTGTAATGTTTAATCATCTCAACTGGCTGCCAAGCTTGTAATCGAAGAGAAGACAACTGTTTCTTTGTGTGTTTTCGCAGGTACAAGGATTCACTATTGCTACTGCTATATTTAACAGACTTCCACCCTGCTACTAATGATTGCAGGGTGATAGAAATGAGTGCTATGTAAATTGAGACTTTGAAATCAGATATATTTTACATGCCCTCCAAGTGGTTGACATATAAGAGTATCGTCTTTCCCAACAGCTGTTTTTTTTTTTATTTGTAATGTCGAATACTGAGACAGGTTTCTTTTGGATTGTAATGTTTAGAAATTACAGTGATTTGCTCTTTTTGTTTAGTTTGAATGGAATAGATTCCCACTTACAAATGGGCCAAACTAAACATCATTGTAAAAGAAACTTTGATTTTCTTTTAATTAAAAAAAATTCCAAGGAACTGATCATTAGGATTAGTTGACCTTGAAATGGGGGAAGGAGTTTCTCTTACTGATCTTTAAAGTTTTTCCTATAAAAAATAAAACTGCATTTTCCTTTGTTTCAATTTATCAATTTCTTTTTGTTATTTGGAAGCTAAGTGTTGTTTAAGTACATTTATTTACCTGAAGGTTGTGGTTCAGTTTCTGTTCCAGGTAGAAATAGTCCTTCAATATCTGTCTATATTTCTGAGATGAGGTATTGTAATTATTTACATTATTTAGACTGTTGTCCTCATCTGTGTTGCCATATTCATGACGTTTCAGCCATTGTATGCTTCGGCTTTCTTAAGGTGATTGGAATTTTGAACTGAACCCTTTGTCAATTGGGTTAGATTGTTCTAGTTCCATGTGCCATGCTTCTTCTGGATGTCTCGGTTATCTCCCTTTAACTCAACTCTCCAAATTTTGTTCATTACTGCGAGGACACATGGCCCAGTGTATAAAAGTGTTGGTTGGATCCAGTGACTTGACCCAGGGAGTTGTGATTTCAATACCTGGCTACTGCAGTGGTGATCAAAAGCTTGGAGAGTTAAGTTAAAGGGAGATAACTGTGACACATGGAACTAGAACACTCTACCCCGGTGGATGAAATAAAGGGCTCAGTTCGAAATTCCAATCATCTGAAGAAGGCTGGAGTGTACAACAGCTGAAATGTCATGAATATGACAATAAAGATGAGGACAACAGTTTGAACAATGTAAATATTGTAAATAGAAGTAGTCCTATATTTTGTTTTAATGTATAAAGGAGAGTGGGGTAGAGGTGTATCCCTTGTTTCCTGTTTAGGATTGGGTTTCCAGTTCCTTTTAAAATGTTTTTCTTCTCTTTCATTCCCAGTAGCCTATTGTGTCTTAGTGGCTTTATTGCCATGCTTGGGGTGAATTAATTAAAAAAAAAAAAAAAAAATTTGCTTATCTGAAATCTACTTGGAGTTTTTGTTTTTATATCTATTCTTGCTAACATCTTAAGTAGTATTGGTAAAAATGTGTAACTTTTTTACCTGACCTTTATTTTCTATTAAAAAACAACAAAAAAACTAGTTACTTCATTGTAATTGTGGTTTAGTCAATGAAGCCTAAATAGAGTAAAACAACATCTCAATTGGCCTCTTGTCCTATTGTGGTGGTAAGAAAAGTAAAAAGGCTGGCATTGTTTCTTGGCAATTGTATCAATTAAACCTTTTGCTTTTTTGCTTCAGGTTTTTTTGGGTATTGACACCTCTAAAAAGTGTGTCAGTTGAAAATGATCAAAACAAAAAAGAAAAAGTTAAGCAAAAATAAAATAGATAAAAATGTTAGTTAAACATTTCTGTTTTTTTTTCTTCATCAGAAAAAGAAAACTGGTTTTAGGAGAGCATATTTAACTAAGAAACAAGAGTTGTGGATAATTTTGTTAGTATTTCAATATTTATTTCCATCAGATATTTCTTGTATGAAGATGTAAATAAACACTGAAATATAAAATGTTATTATTTACATTGTTCGGACAGTTGTCTTCATCACAATATTTTGACTGTTGTACACACCAGCCTTCTTCAGGTGATTGGAATTTCAAGGACACATGGCCCATTGGATAAAAGCATTGGTTGAATCCAGTGACTTGGCCCAAAGTGTTGTGAGTTCAATACCTAGCCACAGCAGGGTTGAACAAAAACTTGAACAGTTGAGTTAAAAGGGAGATAACTGATACTGAGATATCCAGAAGAGGCATGGCACGTGGAACTGTAACAATCTACCCCAGTGGACGAAATAAAGAGTTTGGTTCGAAATTCCAATCACCTGAAGAAGGCTGGGGTGTACAATGAAGACAACAGTCTGAATAATGTAAATAATTACAATACCTCATCTCAGAAATACAGATAAAATTGTATTTGTTTTTAAATTACTGTATTTGCCAGCTTATTAGATACACCCAGATTGTGGCATGGAATATTTAGAAAAAAAATATGCACACATCACAACCCCAAAAATCAAAAGTATAACCTTATCATGATATGACCTTCTCACTAACCATGAAGAAACACTTACAGTATTAGCACAAATTATACGACTGGTATTTTGTTTTAAATAGAAGTGATGAAAGATATAATCACCAGGCTATTTTTTGGAAAAGAAGAATTTTAGTACATTTCATCATGCATTTATTGAAAATTATTTTAGTTGTTTTTCAGGGTGCAAAATCTGCATGTACATAATGGATACAAAGAAATGTACTGTTAATGGTGAACACTAGTACATTTAGTAATAGGCAAAAAAAAAACAACCCAGAAATATGGTACTTGTTGGTAAATGAAGTCCTATAGCATACATGCAGAAAAGCAAATTCCAATACCTGTATATCAAGAAACACACACAAAGCAAGCAGCAATATCACAGTTAAAGAAAATATTTCTGTAAAATCTGGTATTTCTACAAAACAAGCAGCAAAATATTGGGCAATTCTATAAATTTTTTAATTTCTTTTTCCTGGGTGAATTTTCCAGGGATATTTTTATTGATATCATGTTTGTTCACTTCTAGGAGTTCTAGTTTCAGAGCTAAGCTCTATGCGTACACAGATTCCTAGTGAACCTCACTTTTTTCCTGGTCTTCATGTCCTTCTCATACATGATGTTGCTGTATTGGGTGCAGGGTAATATTTTGGGAAAGAAATCTGCATCCAATAGGCCAGCAAATATGGTACATTCATTCTTTTGAAATAATCATACTATGTTTTTCTCTGCAGTCAGATAATGATGATTACACAAAAACTTTGGCATAATGTTTATAAGAAATGTAGAAATGTTTGTAACATTCAGTTGAAATTATTATATACTTTTCTCGCTTCTTTTTTGGGGGCGGGGGTTGGATGGTGGTGGCTGTTGGTTGCACCAAACAAATTTATTACATCCTCAACTTTATTGTTATATTCACAATCTGTATCCTAATCCAGCCTCCTTCAAGTTAACATGTTCATTTTTGAAAGGCACCTTTTCTTCAATTCATATCAGATATCAGTTCTTTTTTAGTTAATTTGACCTTGTAATATCACTTGTTTGAACTTTCTTGCACTACTCACCCATAGGATTGAACTCCTGACTGCCATCGAAAGAAGCAGGCAAGCAACATCGTTGAGTGAATGAATTAACTGATATGAGAGTGTATGTATAGGTGGTTCTCAGCCGGAGTCCATATGTACCCTGAATATCCGTTTAACATTACTGGGGGTCCATATAAAAAATAGCAAATTGGGAGTCCATATTAATATTTTAATGGTCCATAGAGCAATTTCACTTTGGAAATTTTCACGTTGTTACAACTGAGAATTGGAATTTCTACAATAATCTATGCCATATTAAAGTCGTAAAAATAGAAAAACAAATCTAAAAATAGAAGAAAAAAGATCAAGTGATGTAAGTTTTAGCGTCTCTTTTACTCTACTGGATGTTTTGATTGTAAAAGATGAGTAAAAACTCGGGATATATAAAGGAAGGATTATATATAGAAAGGAAAATTATTTAAAGATTATAATTTATAAAATAAATTAATTTAATATATTAGTAATAATTTTAAATATTAATAAAATATTAATATAAATTAATTAATATAAAATATATAAAAAATATTAATAATAAAATTAATATATAAATTATATAAGGATTATATATAAAGGAAGCATATACAATAATTATTTCTATAATACAATTTCTAAACTGATCTTTAAGTAAAAAATAAAATAAGCTATTTTTCATTGAATGGTCATGGGGGTCCAATCAAAAAAAAAAAAAATAAAATAAAGAGTAAAAGTGGTCCATTGACAAAAATGGTTGAGAAACATTGGTTTATAGAATTGAAAGTAGAATGAGAATAGTCTAATATTGTAGATTTAATAAACATTTTGCATTTAAAATTACAAGAAGTAAGGCAGAAAGCTGAAGTAGACTCTAATGTTTTGACTATAACAATCAAGATGAGGATACTAGTCTATGTAAATCGGTCTATAATAGTTTCTCATTTTAAGAATTAAGACAAAAAAATTGAGCAAATTTATTTTTAAAAGTTATGGAAATATCTGATTCCAATATTGACTGATTAATTTATTTTGTCACTCATGAAACTTTTTTGAAAGAAAAAAAAAAAAAAGACGACCATTTTTTTCAGATTCCACGAAAAATATTATTGATTTCAGTTATTTAAATTGAGTTCTTTTAGATTCCTTTTGTTGTTCCAAAGCATTAAATGAATGATTTTTCTTTCTGATTCAACAAATTTGATAAAGTTAATAGTTTTCTTTTGTTATTATCTGCTTCGTTTCTGTTGGGTCTAGAAATACTTTAGATCCTCTGAGCACCCACCCTCCTGCAACATCTCAATCATTTTCTCTCTTTCTTACACATTGCTTCTTATGATATGTGTACACATACACACATATTACTGATAGACAAACCTCTCCCTTAAAACCATGTTTTTTTCTAATCAGCCTTCTCTCTCTCTCTCTCGTCATTCTTTCAGTAGAATAGAATTCCATGCTCTCAAGCATTTCCTCCCAGCCTGTTGTGAGCCACTCTCTTAAGAAGATGGCTACTGGTTGTCACACGCTAAATTGTCTCTTTTGCCACCCATTACATGCTGTCTACTGGTTTCATTATTACAATGACAGCAGCAGCAGCATTTGTGGACTAACAACTCCCTATTATTATAAATGTTTACTATAGCTCTAATGACCAACTATTCAAATGTTGATTTGTTTGCTTAGCAAAAGCTGCTTGCTTGAAGTGACCTACTGCTACACTGTCTCTACAATTGCAGTTGGCCAACCTTTGTGGCTTCCTGAAAGTGTCTTTTAATGCCAAGTACTTACTTTTTATTTAAGCTAAGACCCGCCCCCTGCCACCTGTTTTGCAGGGATAAGAAACATTTGTAAAAATCAAAGAGTGATGTTTAACTGTTTATTTTCTTTGTATTCCATTTGTAAGAAGAAGTTCTACTCAGACTGCTTTTCCCCAAGAACTACTACTCTGTGAAACAGTCTCCCACGTGGATGCTTTCCTGAACACTATAATTCTAACCTCTTCAAGTCAAGAATCAATCATTATCTATCATGCTTATCTTCATAATATTTACTTCTTACCACCTCTTCTTTCACTCTTATCAAACACCTCATTCATCATAACCATTTTAACTGTAGCCTTCTAGTTTGAGTGGCTTTTGAGCCTTGTATTGGGTGAACTTTAATATAAAAAAGATGGTTTTATATGATCAAAACTTTCACTTGATGGTTTGTCCTCATACATTATTGTGTCTCTTTATGAAGATTTGACTCATTTACCCCCAACCTCACTTTTTTAAAAAGGTCTGTTGTTTGAAGCTGAAATTATTATTAGCTTTTAACCTCATTAAATGTGATTTTCTTGGGGTGGGGGGAACTGTTTTTCTCACTCTCTAATGAAATAGGCTTTCGTTCAATTTTCATTTGAAATATAATGAACCACTTAAGTTCTTTTTTGATGTTCATAAACAGAGATTGCTTGTAACATTGAAACAAGTTCTCGCCTGTTCTGTACAAAATCTTCATTGTGAACAATTTGCTATTTTAAGGCAAATGAACATTTGTGGGCTTTAAATTTATTTAAAATACCATGAGTAAAAACAAAAATTTTATTATTGGAAAATGTTATTTTTGACTAATAAATGCCACTTCTATTAATTACTTAATTTCACAGGAAACTCGCTGACGCTAACACCTCCCCACTCCCATTTGTTCACCTTGTGTTGATCAGCTAGAATGTTAATTGAGCAGAGTATAGGACTGGTCTTCTTGACTTGAGTGAACCGGCTTTGCAGTTACTAAAAATTTAGAAAGTAAACATTGGAATTCATTTGTTTGACTACTGCATCTTTTGAAAGACAAATTTCACAATTTGAGTAGTTTTGAATTATAGTGAAATGCAGACTGTTCGATTGTCTTTGAAGAAGATGTGATCAGAATCAAGAACTTTGTTGTTTTTATTCTCCAAAGTCCTCTCTTCTTTCAATCTTCTTCTATATTACCATTATATTATGGGCATATGGACAGGTGGTTAGAATGTTCGTTTTGTGACCATGACACCTGAGTTTGAATCTCACAATGGTCAATTTGTCAGGAAGGTGACTTCTTGATGTTATTGGTCTGGAGGAAACGATTCTTTGGAAAATTGCCTGAAAACTCTACCACAGGTTGACCCAAGCCTTGTGAGTGAAATTGGGTAGACAGAACTCTTTGGGAACAGGCAGTGGTTTAGCTATCACAAAGTCACAAGTCATTGTGACCGAGGGTTTGAATGTGTTGGCTTTGTTCATGCTAGACAACACGCTCTCTCTCCCAGAAACTGTAACTAAGGCCTGCTCAGCATAGTTGCAATATAAACCACACGTGAGCTCTATGGGTGTTGAAAAAAAACATAAGTACCTGAGCAGGTGTCTGTAAAGGGGATTGGCTGGCCGCCCTAGTAGATGGGAATCCTCAGATATGAGTGGTTGCACCATTTAGATATTACCATCTAATAGCAAGATAGTTAATTTCAGGTCGCTTTTTTTTTTTTTCTTTTTTTTTTTTTTTTTTTTTTTTGTCCAGGCCAAACTTAAGGAGTTTATTTTAAGAAATACTCAATCTCACTTGATGTTGATTATCAGATATCTTTTTCCCTAAATAAGAGAAAATTATAAAATCTTCTTTTCCAAGGCTTTTCTATTCTGTTCTTATTTCAAACGTCTTCAATGGAATTGTCTTTTTGATTCATCTCTACCTTATTCAGCAAAGATTCTTTACCTGCAAACCTTTGTAGGGATAGTAATTTCAGATACCAGTGGGAATTCTCTTTCAAGTAGAAATCTGCTTACTATTCTGAGAAACTATTGTCTCCCTTCAACTCTTGTAGGGCAAAATAAGAAAGCTTCATTGTTTATTAACCACTTAAATATCTAAGGCTTGTGTGTGCTGCTTCCTGTCTGTTCCTCTTGTCTTATGATAAGTGCTTTCCTGTAAACTATACTTTTTTATGCCTTGAAATGATGCATATTTCTAATAGACTTTAAAGAAACATTTGGAAATAATTTCAAAGAACTTGTAAATAAAATTCTGACAAAACAGCATTTTTGGTAGTAAAGATCCAAAAAAATACTTTTATGTCATCCTACCAGAGCCTTGCTATGCTTAAAGGCCTACAAGTTATCCAAATTGGAAAACTTTAAATAAATTTTCTCTCCTCTTCGTTTTCTCTTGTATTTAAACAGAAATGTTGATAGACTTTTCCAAATCTGGTTGCTACTTTGCCTGATGATGTAAACGTTTTAGAATCTTCAAATTAAGAGGAATTTTTGCGGAGTTTTACTTTTTCTTTTTAATTTGAACATTTTTGTATTTATCGGACTTGAAAGATTTGAATCTCAGTTTTGTTTTGTTATTGTCTTTTTGAAATATTTGGGAGGATGAACAGACTGCTTTTTTTGTTTTCCTTTTTTTTTTTTTAAGGCAGCTCCATGTGTGGTTGGGTAGTTGTTGAAAACAGACTGCTTCAATTAAATTTAATACAAAGTTTTTCTCTCTTTCTTCCTCAGCTTCATAAGCTGCCTGAAATGCCCACACAACATAAATGATGTTCTGGGATAAATAATAACAAAAAAAGAAAAAAGGATTTAGCATTTTTTTTAGCAGATATGTGGTTTCTTTGCTGTAAAATGTTTGGCTGGATGGAAATGGTTATTTAACATGGAATTAAAGCTGAGGAGGTTCTGAAAATCCCCAAAGAAACTTTGGGCCTTTTATAGTATACATAATAACTAATGTGGATTTGTATTTGTAATCAAATCAAGATTAAAATAACTGTAACATTTATATATTCATTCTTAACTTCTTTGCCACTAAGGGTCATCATTGTTTTCTTTTTGATGCTTTCTCTTCTCTCAGAATATTTTCAGTTCCATATACACAAATATTGCCACTTAGCACTCTTAGCCTCTTCACTTCCAAGAATATTAAAATGGCTTTCCTGATCATCAGTTTTCTTATCACTCAATATAACCTCTTTGTGTCCAAGGATATTTTTAGCATTGTAATTCTTGTCAGAATTTCCTACTGAAATTAATAAAAATAAAAATTCCTCATTGCATTTTTAAAACCATTCTATTTTCATAAAAATCAAATTATAAAAAATACAATCCATCTTCTTTCTTTTTATGTGTCCATGTCCCTTAAAGATATGGGCAATTGTATCTTTTCACAACTTCCTGTCTTTTGTTGTTCTAAGTAACTCTTGACCCATTACCATCTCTCTTTGTATTTCATACAAACACAGGTTCCTCTTGTTTCTCTTGCCTTCAGTACACTATGTAAATGTGACGTTGCATTTGTATTGTGTCCAGTTTTCTAAGTAAATGTAAATTCCAACTCTGATGCAAAACATCAACGGTCCACATGTTGAGAGCATTTTCCCCTCACCTAAGAAAAAGCTAGTGTTATATAGCTCTCCCAGTCCCAAACCCATGATGACTATTGGCTAATACCTGCCCAGTATCATTCATATGCAAATTTTGTCAGTGCCACCGACTCTCAATAGAATGTCCTCTCAACAGCCAATTGTGGAAGAGGACGGAAATCCTGGTGCTTATTGCACCATATGCAACTAACTCTGAGTCTGTTATTGGGTTGACCCAATTCTCTGTTACACTCCCCCCTGATCTCCTGATCACAGCACCAACATGTAGGGGGTGGGCATTTCCTTCTGGTACTCCTTTGTAGGAGAGGTACTTTGTCCTCATTGTTATTACTATCTGTTTACCTTTTATATTAATGTGTTCATCTTATATGATTTTCCACACGTCCTCATGTCTATAGCGCTTCTCATGGCTGAGAAAAGCTGGTGTTATATAGTTCTCTTAGTCCCAGACCCATGCTCACTATTGGCTAATACCTGTCCAGTATCATTTGAATGCTCTGTCCATGGCATTCTTAGCATCAGTAGAACTATATAACATCTTCAAGTCTATATGCATAAGGAAATATTGAAATAATTTCAATGATTATAAAATACAACAAGGATCTACATGTAAGACACAAAGTTGTGCAAGCATTGACTATTTCTTCTATTGCCAAAATAAATATTAAAATTGTTTGCATAAGTGGATGCTATCCTTCTATAAAAGTATCATACACCTGATCAAAAGCAGAGTTACCTTTGTCCATAGTAATTGAAATGAAGACTTGCTGAGATGAGTTATCATCTCAATGAAAGTGAACAGGTGAAACTTTCCATCTTTTTTTATTGTTAAAAGTTTTGAACAACATCCTTATCGCAAATCAACATTTATGCACTTTTAAAATTTTTTTTCATGAATGTATGTTGCTGTAAAGCAATCTTTCTTAAAGGTGCCTTGGTATTGGGTAAGGGTTAACAAACTAGTCTGATTGATAAATACAACTAAGGAATGAGTTTGATCCTCACTAGGTGGCCCATACAAAATTCATCATTAAATAGCCAAACAGAAGTTGATCTTTTTTTTTTTTGACTAAGCTTCTAGAATGTAAACAATTTAGTAAATCACTTTTTCATTTGTAAGCTGTGTTAGAAAACACTGAAAGGCATTCATTACCTCTTACTGAGCATTTTCTTAACTAACTACCATTACTCACAGAATCACTGGAGAAGCGCTGGACAATAAACACATCTCAAAG
The DNA here is from genome assembly GCA_903632075.3 of Acanthosepion pharaonis. NCBI lineage: Eukaryota > Metazoa > Mollusca > Cephalopoda > Sepiida > Sepiidae > Acanthosepion > Acanthosepion pharaonis. Next base: position 765,514 of record CAHIKZ030000518.1, on the reverse strand, counting down.
ACCATAGCATTAGATATTTCAAAAGCCTTTGACAAGGTGTGGCACAAAGGATTGCTGTTCAAGCTCTGTAACTACAGAATCACTTGAAAAGTCTTTTCAGTTATAAAGTCCATTCCTAACGGGTACGTTCCTGAAGGTAGTTGTTAACGGCTAGTCTCTTCTCACACCAACCCTCTTTTTACTTTGCATAAATGATCTGCCTAAGAGTATGTGTTCATCTAGTTTGGTATTCATATGTCCGAACATTGAGAGCGCTCCTCCTTCAACTGAGAAAAACACTGGTGTTATATAGTTCTCCCAGTCCCAGATCCACGCTAACTATTGGCTAATACCTGCCCAGTATCATTTGTATGCAAATAGGCAGCGCCACCTACTCTAAGTAGAAGGTCTTCTCTCAACAGCTCATTGTGGAAGGGGGCACAACTCCTGGTGCTTATGGCACCACATACAACCAACACAAAATCTTTTATTAGGCTGAACCGATTCTCTGTTACAGAGTATACTGTGATTGTGAATATTTATGCTGATTATACAACAGTGTATGGGTACACCTCCAAAACTCTAGATGTCCTTGAAAGCCAAAATTGTTATATTCGATCATTGCTGATTGGACCCTGAACTACCACCAGTCACGATAAGTGGATGTCCTATCAGGGAGGCCTCATACCTTGAGCAACTATTGGGCCTTAAACTCAATGCATACCTCAAGTGGAACTCGTACATAAAATCCATCACCAAAAATGCAGGAAAAACTGGTCAGTTCCTTGTACCTCTCTAGTAAGTACCTGACCCCTTCTGCTATACTCTAACTTTACAAGAGCCTTATCAGACTGACAATGGAATGCTGCTGTCATATTTGTGCAGGAGCTACACTGTCTTCACTTTCCAGTCTAGGTAGTGTCCAAAAGCATCTCAGGCTTATCCTTGATGCAGGCAGTAAAATTCATATATTCTAAAGCAGAAGTGACATCATAAGGATGCTTTATGATACATGAATTTTACTACCTAACTGATAGTCCTGAGTATGATGATAAACTATATCCGGCAGCAAGACCTCTGATTGAGAGATTGGAGATTTTGAGGAGTGTGGAACCACTTCTTAATCTCTGTTTTTTCCCAGGTCCACCCTGACTTCAGGTGGTAGCACCTGTTAGGGTTCCAGTTAACCCCAAATAGTGAATGACCCAAACAAGAACAAAACTCTATGAAAGTATAAAAATACATTTTCATAGTAGAATAACCAAGAAAACATTTTATTTGTAGTTGAAGGTATACAATTGCATTCAAAATATATTTAGCTGAAGTTATAAAATTATGTTTAAAATAGATTTCGGCATTAAATAACCCATAGAGGTTGATATATTGCCGAACAAAATCAACCAATCAACTGAATCATTATTGCCTTGCTTGTGATGAAACGATTAAAAAAATTTTTTTTTAAAATAATTTTCATCCCAAGCAAGGTGATAATGCCACTAAGACAAGGGTTACTGAAAGAGAATGAGAATACAACCAGAAACCCAATCCTAAACAGTAAGCAAGGGATAAACCTCTACTCCTGTTCAAAAGATGAGGAAGGAGTGTGAACTAGGTGATAAGCAAATCTATCTACTCCTATTAAGTGATACAAGTTGTCTTTCCTAGCATGGATTGAGAACAGTTTGTCCCATGGATTAAATAAAGTGTTTGGTTAAAATTTCCCAAAAGGTTACTGAATATGCCAAAGAGCTGAAGAAGGCCATAAAGTATAATGACTGAAACATGATTATAGCAGCCAAGATGAAGATGGCAATTCGAACAAATCAATGAATAATAATAATAATAAGGATAATTCCTCATCTGAGACTGTCCTGGGTATGATGATAAACTACATCCGCGTGCTGGGTAAGATAATAAACTATGTCAGACAGCGGGGCCTCTGATCAGGAGGTTTTGGGGAGTGTGGAACAACCTCTTACTTGCTGGTGTTCCTGGATCCACTCTGACCTGTAGTGGTAGCACCTGTTGGGGTCCCATCTATGGGTGGGTGGTTGGCCCCCACCGAGCTGGGGTCAAAGCACTATGAACGTGTAGGGGTGGGTTTTCATACCAGAATACTTTGTAAAAAAATTATTACCAGTAGTACATTTTTGAAAGAAAAAAATAAAGAAAACATTACCAGCTATATATTTTTTGAAAAAAAAAATATTACCAGAAATAGATTTTTGAAAAAAAAATATTACTAACAATGAAAATTTTGTTGGCATTAAATGACCCATTGAGGTTGATATGCTGTAAAACAAACCAAATTTCATCTGAGAAATTCACTCAGGTTCAATAAGAATTGCAGTGAGAAATGAGATTTTGGACTGCAGCCATTTCTGTTAGTTTCTCACAAGGAAGACTGTTAGTTTTTGTGTAGCTAATCTTGAGCACAAAATTCAAACATTCTTGGTTTTATATTCGACAAGAGAGATAAAATGCTTGGCAGAGGGAGAGCAATAAAAATAGAAACCGTTCTTCTTTGCTTGGATTATATTTTATATTCCCCACCTCCATCCTGACAATCTTGAACAGTTTTAAAGAAAGAAGAAAGTGGTTTTAGTCCTTGAGGGTGATGAAAAAAATGAAAAAAACAGTCATTTTATGAATTGTAATCTTGAGAGTGTTGGGCAGAGGAGAGAAAGTCTCTCTCTATTATTAAAATAGTCTCCCAATATGCTTATTTTCAAATTCATTTCAGTTTTCTATTGTTATACTCAGTTATTATTGAGAGAATTAAAATTCATATGAAATTCTTATTATTTGATGTTGGAAACATCTTCCCAACTGAAACAATAAATGCAAGGTAAATATATAGGTTTTAATGGATTGCAATTATCCCTCTAAATTTTAGCAGCCAGTGGGTGCAAAAATCTTATGGGGATGCAAATTTTTTCATCTTTTCTTTGCCAAAAGTACATCTGTACTGAATGCTTGTGTAAAAGTAAACTTGAAATTCTTTCAAGATAATTTTGGCACAGTCAACCAGCATTTGCAGAAACAGCTTGAAAATTACTTTGATTAAGTATAATTTTGATATTATAATTATTAATTACTACATTATTTGAGGTAACTAATTATTTGTGTGTGTATTATTTTCCTTTGTGAACAGGTTACAAAATGTGTGTGTATACATAAGCAGTTTGAAGGGAATTCTGCCAGTACAATGCTTTAGTTAAACATTTAATCAGATCCATGTGGAAAATTGAAGTCCCTCTTAAATACATGTGGAATGGAAAGAACATCTTTAGACCAGGGATTTATCTTAGTCTTCGGAAAATAATTTATCAAGTTTCTTCTTCTGTTATTATTATTACTACTACTACTACTACAGCAACAACAACATGAATAATAATGAGTGAGTGAATGAACAGTATGTCGGCAAAATAATGCGAGGGTGAAAATCTTAAGAAGCCCAGTGTACCCATCACTACACCCAGTCTGATAAGGTTATACCAGGCACATGCATCTCAGGCTTTGATAAAAGCAGCATATTGCCTTGCAGGTGGGGCCAAATTCAGCTGTTCTCTGGTTGATTGTATTTTCAAGTATCTAGATGTGATTCTAAAGTTGTCTTTGCTGCTCTCTCCTCCAAACTTAAAAAAAAACCCAACTCTCTCAACACCCAACCATGATGTTCCCACACTACTTTTGTTCATGAACAGAGATGCACAGTGTGTCAGCCTCTAGATGACATGACTAACTGGTTAAAGTCAGGCAACTATGAAAAGAAAAGTCTGTGGAACTGGACAGGATATTTACCGTAGCCCATCATAATTCACTAAGACAAAATCTTTACCTGTTAACACCACAAACCATGAGAGCCATCTTTCATAGCATCAGGGCATTTAATATCACTAGCGAAATCCCCGTCTTATGAACATTTCTCTTAGTAATAATCTAAAAAATAATTCAGTGGATCGTGTTCTTTTATTTATGGTAACTGGATTTTTGGTGATTGCTTGAGTTGGTTTCTATCATTTGATACTGTGTGTCTGAAAAATGGTAGTTATTGTAGTCGCCATATCTTCTCAGCCTTTTGGCTAAGTGCAAATGCGTTGTTATGATGAAAGGAATATTTTAAGCATGAATGGGTCAATGAGAGTGACTAGCTAGTTATGAGTTAAGACTAGAGAAGACCAGTCCCCCCCCACACACTCCTCCCCTCTTTGCCCTTGTGGCACATTTTGTATTTTTTATACGAATAAATATTAAGATCAAAGTGTAGTATCTGTTCTCATTAGCTTAAACTCCACTTTTACCTTCTTTTCTTTCTTTCATTTTCTCACTGAAACCAAGTAGTGTCCTTTCCCCTCTTTCCACACAATCAAAACAGAATAGTTCATTATTTATGAGTTATCGGCAGAGTGTAACGGTCATGTAAACTAATGAAGAGTGCACAACTATAATAAGATTATTATTATTAATATATTGTTAACATTGGGATTAGAATAATTTAATGTCTGAAGAGATTTTTTCATCTCAAAGAAAATAGAAAAGGGATCTACTCAAGGACAAAAAAAAAAAAGAATACTGGACGAAGGAGGAGGGTTTAACACTTATGAAACAAATAAAAGAATTATGGTGAGTAACTAATTAGTTTGATAGCTCAAGTGATTTTCTTATTCAATTGTTTGGGTCATTTTATAAGGAAAATAAGAGGTTTATCCCTAGTTACCTGTTTAGAATTGTGTCTCCAGTTCCTTCTAAATTTTTTTCATTCTCTTTCACTCCCAGTAACTCCTTGCACCTTAGTGGCATCATCTCCTTGCTTGGGGTGAATTGATTAAAATAAAACAAAAATAAACATCTAATTAATTAGATAGCAATACTGCTAGATAAGTCTAGAGATTCACTCCTAACCTTTGATCCCACAAAATTATGCTCCTTGAAGTATTACAAGGGTGGAGTTTGTTCTTTCAAATCAATACCTTTTTGTCTGTAAAACAGTATTCCTACTTTAACTGGCTTTTCCATTTCTTTCTCCTTTAACTTTAACCTTTGATTCTCTGACCCCTGACAGGAGGGAGTAGTCAGACTTGATACATTCCTGCTTGAAAGCAAACTGTTTTACACCTCCCCACTCCACCGCAAACAGAGACAATTTGTTAAACTTCAATTTCCTGCACATTGTCTGTTTTGGTGTTGTGCCTCAGTTGGCGTTAAAATTAGATCAATGAAAAACTGATCAATAATCTTTGGAAATATTCTCACTTTTACTGATGTAATTGGTGATTGTGTAGAGACAGACTGACATATGTGGCAATTGCTAAATTACCAAGCTTTGTTCAAGTTTTACCTTTTATTTTTTTTTTTTTTTTTTTTTTTAGAACATTTTTGTTATTTTATTTTCAAATAAGACAATTTTGGTTGATAATTTAGTAAAATTTTCATTAAGTTGATTTTGACATATATTTTTGAGGTTTAAATAAGTAAACATCTTTGACTACAATTTCAATCACGATTTCTCCTTGTCTTAGTTCAGACTGAACCATTGGGAAATCAAAATTTGATTTTGATCAACAATGAAGAATTTGAATTTTGATTTTTGAATAACCAAAAGATAGTTTATCCAAAGATATCCAACCGATGGCAGTGGGGGAAAATGATTCAAACATATCAATAAATAAGTTCCAAGTAAAACCACATAGAGACAAGCATTAACAATGTTCATTTATATGAAATGAATTGTTTTTTATTGCATCATTTAATTTAAAAAAGAAAAGAATTTTGTATAATAACTAAAGATCTGCACAATGGCTGGATGTGGAGATGAAGCCAAAACATCAAGTGAAACCATGCTATCATTCCTGGAATGTTGAGAGGAATGTGAGTATTACATCTTTCTTACATAGCTTGTTTTAAGGAGAGCAAACAATGCATATAGATATGTAGATGAGCATGACAAGTTGCATTTAAATTTCAACCCCCACCCCCGTTTGGTGAATTTTATTGCCCGATAACATCTACCCTCATGCTACAAAATGATGCAAAAGGTCAAATCAATTGAAGATATTTGTCTATATTTCTGAGATGAAGTATTGTAATTATTTGCACTGTTTGTAGTGACTTCACCTGAAGAAGGCCAGTGCATATAATGGCCGAAACATTGTGAATATGTCAACGAAGATGAGGGCAACTGTCCAAACAATGTAAATAGTGCCATCAATTGAAAATGCTTACTATTGGGTCAGGCCTGTTAGCCCAAATCTCTCTTGCGCATATTTTTTTACTTTATGCATCAGAACCATTTTCTTGAATAACTGTTCAATGAATTTACAAAAAATTATTCTTTGAATATTTTTTTAGGAAGAAAATTAATGGCATACCAATTCTGAATAAAGAGAAAAAAAAAACAAAGAATATTTTGATTGACTAATTATTTTTCTTTGACTTTTTTTTTTTTCATTTTATTTGAAATAAATCATGATTTTCATTGGCAACAAGTGAAGAACTTATTTTCCTATATTCATTTTTTGTCTGCTTTTTACACATTGTGTATAAATCTAGAAATAATCTTTTATGGCTTCATGTTGGTTTTTAAATGAAAATATCTTTTTGGACTGGAACTATTTTTTTGCTGTTGATTACAGGGGATGCCAATTAAGGATAACATGATCAATTTTGGTTTATTGCAAAACAAGTCGTTTGCTCTATAATGGTCAGAAATCATTTTTAAGCTTTGTCGCTCTCTGAAAGTCTTGTTTCTTTTGATGAAGGGAAAACGTAATAAAAGCAACTGAAATTTTACTTGTAGAATTTCTTCCATGAAAAATGTTGGGCCACTGTGATTCAAATTATATGAACTGTATTTTCTTGCATGTAATACGATCGGGTGTTTCTGAACAGGGAATAAATTACATTGTCAAGTACAATACAACCTTGCAGTATTGCCATCACTATGTAAATTTCTTTTTGAAAAGTGGTACCATATCCATTAAAATCTCAATGTCGTACATATATTTCATTAAAATATTTAATTTTTCATATTAAAGAATAGAAATGAATCGGATGTTTAACCAATTTTTTTAATTTTCGGAGAAAGGTGTTTTGTTGTAACATTAATGTTATCAAAATGTAACTGATCTTGTGTATTCTCTTTATTAATTTTTTAAAATCAATTTCAGGGAATTTCCTGTCTTTGAGACTAAAGATGTTTCTGTTATGGAGATTCCCAAAAAACACATATTGAGGACATATCAAATACCTTTTTATAAACAATTGTTATCAACACCTGCCTACTTTGTGTACTATTATTTATTGAGCTAACTGAGCATAATTGCAACCTTGCTGTTTCAAATAAGAAGGTTTTAAGCCAAATAAAAAATTCTGAAAACATATACTTGTGTATAATATGATCACTTTTTTTTGCCTTTAATTTTCATTCAAAATTTCTCATATTATGCAGAAGAAAATACGGTAAATAAACATATTTTAATGATTCTATAGTGACAAATATGTGGGCTACATTGGATTGTGGGAAATTCAGGTTAGAGAGTGAACTTTTTATCCAGAGGACTTGATGACCCTTCTTATCCAGGAAACAACAACATTTTCCATATTCTATTCCTCAAACAATGTATCTGCATTTACCTTGAGCTTCAACCCTTTCTCCCTTGTCTTGCTATTTGTTCAATTATTCTTTTTTACATACTTGATTAACTTTGTCCATTTATAAATATTTTATCCCACACCCACCGCTTCATTTGTTGTGCTTTCTTAATTGTGTTTGGTCAACCTGAAATTTGTTTTTAATTTCTTGTTGTCGTTTAATTAAAGAGCAGAGAGAAAGAAAAGGGAATTGTTCATTAACAAATGACTTGTTCATGTTGTCATTAGGAACTCGGTTTTATTTAATTGAGCAGTTAATAAAATTTGTTATTCTAAATTTCTTTCCTTTCAATTGCTGACACTTTTGTTGATAATAGCCTTGTTTAATAAGACTAAAGCTGTTTGTCTATTTTGACATAAAGTAAAACAATTTTGGCCCAGATTCAATTCTCAGCTTGAATCAAATGTTGTATAAACATGGTCGATGTTAAAAGTAAATTTACAATCACAATATTATTGGACAGCAAGCTTTCCTCAGACCATTCACTACCCATCACCATTCACTCACAATTTTACTAAAGTTTTCTCTTTTATAATATAGAGACGTTTGAAGACAAAATCTAATTTTTAGATCTTTTTAACTCCTAAACAGTAATGAAAAATTTATTTTGCTTTTTAATTTTCATCCGCTAATGTAACATTTGTTTTGAGGTGGGTGGTTTATAAATATTTTGAGTTTTTTATGGGTCTCTAGTACAAATTTTGCTGATATTAAAGTTCTTCATTGTATTGATTTTATACATTATGAATACATAAATATCACAAAGAAATATTGAAAATATTTCTTTTTTTTTTTTTTTTCAAAATATTTTCTTTTTCACAGATTCTTTTTATGTGAACTAATTTTTTTTTTAAATTGCATTTTCTCAACATTTTTTGTTATATTTATTTCAGATGTTAGGTTATGCAAATATTATGAAATAATTTTAAAAATCATATAAAAAATTTGATATTTTACAAAATCTCAATTATATTTCAAATTGTTATCATCTAAAAATATGTGTTCAAGAATTTAGTTGTATTTGTAATTGTTTTTTCCTTTGTGTGTGTGTGTGTGTGTGCATTAGTTCCGTTTCATCTTCAAGCGAATATTGGAATAACTTATTTTTAAAAAAAAAATTTAAAAATAAGTTATTCCAATATTCGCTTGAAGATGAAACTAATGCTTTTAATTTAATTATATAATTAAATTTATTTTTTTAGCTTTCATTTTTGAAACATGGTTATTACTGTATAGCGAAAAAACCATATTTTCAATCTGTTTATTTATAATATTTATGCTCTGTAAATTTACATTGAGCACTGTTTTGTAAAAATAAAAAATATCAATAAGAACACCAGATTATATATCTTACTGTTCTATATATATATATATATATATACACTGGACTCTGTGATCCTTCTTGACATATGAGGGTTCAGCAATTTGGTTCTTAGAACTGAACAGGCAGACAACTCACCTGATTTTCTTATAGTGATGAAGGGTTGTGCAGAAGTAACCACACTTTTTGGAAGAGTGGAATACAGAGAACTGGCACACATGGAGTGCCACAAGGTCCCCAAATGTATCTCTTCAGGTTTTGAATTCAGAGTTGTCCTTCTAAATTGGTTGCAAACCAAGGCTATAGGGCCCAGTTTGTTCTGATGTTTTTTTTTTGTTTTGTAGCTGGTGGAAGGTAAGAGAAGAGATGGAGTCTTAGTTTTCCTAAGAGTATTTGCATATAAGCAAATAAAATGAACGCGGCTGGAGTTTGAACTTGGCTCTACCAATTCCTCAATCTCAGACACTATCCATTACTTCACCATGCCTCCACACACATACATACATATATATATATATATATATATATATATATATATATATATATATATATATATATATATATAATATATAATTGAATATACGGAATAAACCAACAATTACTATTCTTAAAAAGAGTGCTCAATACAAAGTAAGCAGATATAATTATTTTTTTATAAAAAATTATAACATAAGTATGTTATAAAATCACTACAAAAATAGCCATTTTGTTTCAACACACTCTGTGTTGATAAGACACAGAGTGTGTTGAAACAAATGGCTATTTTTGTAGTGATTTTATAACATACTTATGTTATAATTTTTTAAAAAATAATTATATATATATTTTTTTTTTTCTTTTTTTATAAATTAAAAAAGTATCTAAAATGGGAATCATGAAAATGTTTTTCTTTTTCTCATTATTTTTCTTTAAAGACATAGCCCTCCTTTAAAACAAGACAATTCATGTACCAAACATTTAGCAAAATTAATGTGCAAAAGCGGAAAAATACAAAAAAAAAAGTCCCAGCTTACTTTATGCACTTTTTATGGTAAACTTCCTGTGTGGGAAGAAATCTCTTGCTGGTTTCCCTTTTAATACCATTCATATTTCTAAAATAAAGACAATAAAGCAAAAATTATTTTCTAGAAGAGTTCATTCATGATGTTAGGCAAAGAAGAAAATATAGAAAAAAAGCCTCTACTTGTCATAATTTATTAAAGAGTTAAATTGAACAAGGAAAACAAGAGTTAAGCCCCTTTCTTTGCTGAGCTTCTTAAGATTCAGGGATATAGGTGTTGGCTCTGTTTTATTCCTTTACAAGGAATAAAACAGCCAACACCTATCATGTAATAATTTTGATAATATTTTAAAACCATTTTAGGGACCTTCAAAGTTAAACCAGAAAAGGAAAATGAATTTTAATTGAACCTCAGAGACACAGTAGCTATTTTGAAATGCTTGTTATCTACACAAAATAATCTTTACTGTTGTTACTTTTAATAGATTTTATCAGGTCATATGATTTCCAACACCCTTTGTTTCCATTGGTCTATTTGGAACTCTGGAATAGTTAGGCTGAATTTTTCATCAGCTCTCATTGAGATCAAAGGAACCAACCTCAGTGGATAGTTCTGTAAAAGGCACAAAAGAAAACAAAGGCAAAGTTTAACAGATGTGTCTGCAAAAACATGGTGTGTCAACAGGATGTTTTTTTTCTCTTCCCACCACAACTACTGTTTGCTCCCTCTTTTTGTGGTTATGTTTTTTACACTTTGTTTATTTACAACAATAATTTGTCAGTCTAATAAATGAATATTGTTTAACATTTTTGTTGTCAAGTCTCAAGATAAAAAATAGGTAAAAATTCAGATGTTGCCAATCTATTTTAGTGAATTTATATGACAAGAACAAATCCAAAGAATTGTCCAGGAAATGCATTTTTACAAAATTTACAATTATTGTTTCACATTATTTTTTTTTTATTTCTTTATAATTTGGTAAATAATAAATATTGCATTGTAGTTGGTTCTCATATTTTTATAATTTTTTGCAAATATAAAATTATTGTTGTAAACAAATAATCTAATAGTGTTCAACATTTTTATTGTCAATTTTTTGAGAAAAAAAAGTATAAATCCAGTTTCATAGATTTGGCTTTTATTAAAATTGTAAAAATAGCTTTTTAAAATAATAAAAATCACTGGAAAAAGGGAGTATATGGTAATAGTGGTGAAAATAGAAAAAAATATTATACACTTATACACTTTTTTTGTGATTATATTTGTTAAACTTTGCCAAAATGGAGTAAAAAATTCAGTGTTTGAAAACGGCACTGGCTGTGGGAAACAAATAAAAACAGTTTTTCTGTGAAGAACAAGCAGCAAATATGTTGACTTTGCTAAAATTAGCAAAAAGAAACAATTAGCTTTAATTTTCTAATCTTTTTTTGTATTAACTACCAAATGAAAACATTAAGTATCTTCTAGCAGCTGCTTCTGCCATGGACTACGGAATGATTAAAAAATGCCAGCAGATTCTAAGAATGTTCACTTACCTTTAGTGAGATGGGTTTATTAGTTAAGTGTTGGCAGTAGAAATTAGTCTCGGCAGGAACTAAAGATTGGTTACAATGATGAAACCACTGTGTCTATAGCAACCAAGATGAGGACATCTGTATAAATAAATCATTATAAAATAATGATAATTCCTCATCTAAGAAATAGAAGAAATATTGTGACTATAACAACCAAGATGAGGATACCAGTTTGAATAAATCAGTGTATAATAATAATGATGTGTATGTCAGTCAGATTCAAATCTCACAACTGAACTTTGATTGGCTGATCCTGTTACCTTCTCCCCTGCTCTAGCCCTGACCAAATCTGCATTGTCCCCACAAGAAAAATTGCTTGACATATTTCTTATTTAATATAGATTTAAAAAAATTCCTTACCTACCTGAATTTGCAACTTTTATTTAATTTTTTGATGTATCCTTCATCCTTCGAAAGCAATTTTCTTTTCAAGGGTTCTGGGGGTTCCTCCTCTCCTTTTAACTTCTTTAGATTTCCCTGTATTGGCTTTTTGCTTTTTGATCTGTTAAGTGTTAATGAGAAGCCAACCAGCTGACTGACTTACCTCACTCCATTCTGAGTAAGGCTTTCCCCAAAGCAGCTTTTCACCTGCTGAGGGTAAGGCAGAGAGAAGGTGCCTCTTTATCAAATTTCCATTGCCTATCACTAGCAGCCGTAGTAGCAGCAGCTTGCCTTCGCTTCCAGTAACAACAAGGTTAGGGTTTGTCAGTAGAGATTTGGAAGTTATTTTATTTCTAACTTTCCTAACTAAAAGAAAACAGAAAACTCTGAAGAACTTAGCCCATTTTCTTAAAGAACTTTTTCAGTGAGGCCATTCTAGCGGCTAAAAAGACCCTGCAGACCCCGATAAACTAATCTCTGCTGGGACAAATCTCTACTGCCAACGCTTAACTAATCAACCCATCTCACTAGAGGCAAGCAAACATTCTTAGAATCTGCTGGCATTTTTTACTCACTCAGTAGTCCACGGCAGAAGCAGCTGCTAGAAGATACTTAATCTTTTCGTTTGACAATTAATACAAGGTATTTATTGCTGCTAAGAAGGTTGGCCATATCTGACGTTGTAGTTCTATAAACAGATTTCTTCATCTACTCTCTTTCTCTACCTCACTGGAAGTAAACGAAACTCTCTTCATTTGTGATAAATAACTGCAACCATGGTAAGTAGAAATAGATTCTTCTTCTTCATATTAGAAATTGACTCCATTTTGTATTAAAAAGTTTGGATATGGTTAAGAGATTTGTGCAAATGTTACAGGCCATCTTCTTAATGTGTTCATATCTCTCTCGTTTGTTTCTTCTTTTCTATATGGCCCCCATTTTGTAAACTCGTTCACTTTCTGCTTGTAGAAAATGGCAAAGATTCTTTTAAAAAAAATATCCTTTTCTTTATGGTATAATATTTAATGAACATTATTCAAGTCCATGGTGGCCAGAAATGAAGGTACCGAAAAGTAAGAATATAAGTACTTATTTTGTATTGATTTTTCAGAAATCGAACAGTCATTTTCAGTCCTTAATATTTAGTACTTGTTAAAAACTAAAAGGTTATTGATAAGATTTGAACTCCAACCTACTTTGAAATCTTTTTTTTTTCTTTTTAATTTTGTTTTAAGAATAAAAGTTATGAAATAATTGTACTTAATCACAGATAAAAATAATAACTAAATAAACAAACTGTTTTTTTTTTCTTTTCATTGGTATACAAAAAGTTTCCCAAGTAGCCATTATGATAAACTTTTTACCTAATGATAAAAGAAAAAAGTTTGAAAGAATATTTTTAAAAACTGTTGTTTATAGACAAAAATAAGAGCTTTGAGAATAAAAAGAATCTATTTACCAACAAATTTGTTTCTAAAAACAAACTATTTGCCCAAACTAATTTGTTGATGTTACATGGACTAAAAAAGATATATAGGAGTGAAAAAAAATGGCAACTTGATTTTCCATTGCTGAGATAGACATTAAATAAAATAGATTAAATATCAACTGAAGGCCAATCGTAAGCATTTCATTATTCCACAAGACTTACCTTTTTACTTTTGTTTTGTTTTTTGTTCTTTTGGCTTTTGAAGTTTTTATCTGTTAATCTATCTGCATCAGTGGAACATAGATTGAAGTTTACTTCAAGTTTCAAGTCAAAATGTTATATGACTTTAGAGTGTCTGTTTGACCATCCTAAACTCTACCCTACTCATCTCCGACTACTCTTTCTATGGCATTAAATGGAAGCCACCATCTCTTATCGTTTGGTGCAAACACCAAAAAAGTTTTTAAGATAAAGATTAGTGACAACATTATACTGAATGGCTCAACCAGGTGACTTATGTATGACATATCTCTGAAGTAGCAAAGGTATACAAAGGGTATGGGAGATTCAGATGGACATTAGCTGTAAATAAAAACTCTGGGAGCTCATAAGTGGTACAATGAACATGAATATTGCATCTCTCAATTCAATGTTGGTACTACTCAACCCATCAGTAGAACGCACTTTACAGAACAGTGTGTATTCCATGTGGGTGTCATAGTCATGGACCAACAATGATTGACACTACAGCATTGATTACAGCACATCACCTGGGCCAGAGAACATTGTCTTTGACACATGGGAGACAGGCACTGTGTAGCCTTATCTGACAAATGGCATTTCCCAGCTCTTTTAGGCAGATGGTCTAGTTTGTGTGTAGAGAACACTGCATGAAGTTATGGAACCAGCCTATGACTAGAGTGTTTTGATAGGTTGTGGTTGTTCTGTTATGGCATGTATGTTCTGTTTGCAAGGAATTTAAAGAGGGATCTGTCTTGACAGGTGTGATATACACAGTTTGTTGCAGAACAGCTTCACTTCTTTCTGTTTGCCACATTTCTTGGTGGAGATGATTTGTTCTTGTAAAATATTGCTGCCCACATGAAACTAGTTCCCCTGAGCACACACTCATTTGAATTCCAAATGCTTGGTTGGCTCTCATGCCCACCTGATTAAAATCCCCTTTAAACATATGTCAAGTAATTTGGAGACATCACTAAATAACTTTCAGCCACACCTGACAAACAATTCACTTATGGACAGGTCTGGAATGTGCCTGGATAGATATACCCAAACAACAACTCCAGCACCTCACGTAGACTCCTCGATCTGTTGCAGCGCATCTGTTATTCAGGTGAAAAGAGGAGTTAATCAGTAATAAGTAAATGTTGGTTATATTTTGGCAATTTATTTCATAACATTTTGCACTTCCCAGGGAGTTTTGAATAATTAGGTGACTTGTTTCCAACATTCTCTTTATTTTCGGAGAGAATATTTCCTTAAAGAATAAAAATTGTATAATGAATCAAATATCTTGTTTTTATTCTGTTGCTTGGACAATTAGAAACTATTTCTTTTTATCAAATAGATTTCTTTCATTTTAGATTTTGGCTGAGATAATTTTAGCTGTAGAGCTTTTGTGACCCCATGAAAAGTTGGAAATATTTCTTTTCTACTTGTGTAACTCAGATTTTAAATGTTAACCTAGAAGCAAGGGAATTTTTCTGTTTATCAAGTGTGTATGTGGTAACAAGCCTTTTGCCATTATAATTGTAGCATCAAGTTTTATGAAGTTTTAATCAAACACTTCTCATTGCTGTTTGTTGCATGTATCATCCATGTGAAATATATTAAGATACAGATAATATTTGCATGCTTTCAGGTGAGAATTCATCTTAGCCATGATAATTATTATAAACTCATATCAGAGAAGGAAAAATCATTTGGGACTTAGATTCTTCCAATGAAATGTCACATTAATAATTCAAAATATCTTTGGACACACACACACAGAGAGACACACACATAATTGTGTATTTGGACAGCAATCGCTCTTTTTATACAAGTTTTGTTTTATTTATTATTTGGACAGATTTTATTACTTATCATTTTTAGTGGATATCCATAGTTGAGTAAATGCTCCATTTATTTATTAAACAGTATATTTATTTATTT